>APFE030456470.1:84485-129983 GCA_000404065.3 Pinus taeda | reverse complement strand
TACGCAGGTTCTCTCTACCTTGCCTGCGTGTACGCATCCCCAACTCATTGTACCTGCGTACTTGTACGCTCTGTAAGCCAAAGGATGGGTGCGTACCCCTGTAAAGGTCAAAAGGCGCGAGTTTCATCTTAAAAAAGTTACTTGTGGTCACTTGTAGAGCCTTCTAGAAGAGTGTTTGACGTGTATTGAGCGCCTCCAGATGGTTCATGCATCCCTATGATAGAGGAACTTATCCCATCAAGAGAGGAGCTACCCCATCCAAAAGAGAGAGTATCCCATTGATGTTGGAACTGAATAACTTCTTCTAGAACACTATAAATACATGCATTGGGCCAGAGGAGGGGAGGTTGAAAGCTGAACATTCCAAAGGGTAGATGCTGCTGGAATTAGGACTTCCATTGTAAACTTGTGAGGAGAGATTACCATCCTTTCTTGTTGCCATATTGGAAGTGGGGGCTTTTCAAAGTAGAGGAAAACTCTTGCTGGACCCTTGGAGGAACTTGCACAACACCAAGGCTCAGGTTGTAATGGTTTCTTTCTTGTTTCCTTAATACAAATAAGTCCATTCTTCTCAATGATTTGTTGTTAATGAATTGTTTCATATACTCCTTGGTCTATATGTTGAATATGCTTTGTTTTATGGAATATTCAGGTGTTATGTAATCGTTTGATTGTTAGTGTATGCAGGTTTCAAAGTGAAGGAGGAGCTCATCTGGATCAACGAAGCTAGGCTGCTACAACAAGTGTTGGACCTAAGGTAAGATCGAAAAACACTTGGTTTCTCATAGGATAATGTATATTTAGAGAAGGATTGCTCTTACTTGTTTTGTTTGTCACTAGAGAGTCTTAGACTCCTAGGGAGGTTAGTTTTGTCAGCAAAAATAACTCTTTCCGCATGACAACAAACTTCCTCATGTATTTATAGGTATCATAAACATTATTTTAATAATGAGAATGAGAATGTGAGGAATGCTATAAGGTTGAGGCCTTTTCCGCCTTGTTTGGTTTTTCTATATTTCTGCTATTTATTTTATGAGTGCTTTATTATTAGTGGTTTAGTTTTCTTCAATTGGATGCTAATACGATGAAAACATTCAGGAAAATTCCAATAAATTTAATACTAGGCCTATCCAACTAAATAATTCAAGTACCACGTTTCTAAATTTGAGGATTGATATTTTTAGAAATAGAGAAGGGCATAACGTCAGTTGAGGTACGTGAATCAACCACTAAATTATGTACAATTTTATTGCATATCTCAAAAGTTGAGAGGAAAGGAGGTGCTCAAAAAGAAAACATTTTCCTTCTTAAGGTAGCATTGTAGATGATTAGTTTATTGAACTTCATTTTTCTGAACAATTTTCTATATTACTTCAAAGAGCTCAAGTTAATTTAGAGTGAAAAAACCATATAATGAAATATTTTCCTTAGTTTTACTGTTATCATCAATGAAAGTATATCCTAATAGACAAATGCTTGGGAGTGTTTGTTTTCACTTGTGAAAAATAATATTCAATAGTTTTGGTTGTGGTACTAGACGTTGGAGATATATCTGTTGAAAGTGAGCCTTTGCTTCAAGTATTATATGCTCAAACTTCCTTGGTGGGTTCATTTGGATTAGACTTAGTATCCCATAACCCATTTGTTGATGATTGATGTGATTCTCCTTATTGTTCATCTTTATGACCTTTTACGCCTAACTCATTTTCTCCCTGATTTTTTTCCTAGAGCTTAGACTTAGTTCCAAGGATTTAAGAGTGTCACATATATGATGTAATTGGGTTGCATCTAGAGGAGCACATTTTTTACTCATTAGTGGATCATACATTCTAAAATAATATTTATTATTTGATTGAGATTTACCTTCTCTTGCTACCCTTTCTAGATTAGTGACTTTGTTTGCCAATTTTTTTATCAGTCAGGTCATGTTAGAGAGATCAAGAAATTGTTGTTATTTTGGATTGGAAGTGTTGTTTTCTTGATTTCCCATATTATTTCTAGGTGTTGTTGGTTTATCCTAATCCACAATTTTTTTCCCATGAACACTCAACAAGTCTGTCTCAACTTTAATGGCTTCTTGAAATTTCTCTTCTAAGGTAGCTTTACCTCCTCCTTTAACGAACATGGCCATGGATATCAGTAAAAAAAAAGTGTACAATTCAATGGCCACACCATTAGTGGGCTAAAAATCATGACAAATTGTTTTTCTATGAAGCAAAAATATTTTATTGCAATCTTTAACTTTTTATTTACAATCCATTTTCATGCAAGGCAATTCTTGAAGGAAAGTAGGAGTTTTATCTTCCCCATTTTTTCAAAAACATGGTTTCGAATGTACCCAATATGTGATTAAAAAAGAAGCCATGGAAAAATACCACGTGGAATATTTTCCATCAAATGTATAGGGGAATAATTGACAAACTAAATTCTCATGTTCCACAGTCATGAGTCAAATAAGCAACATGAATTTTGTTTATGTGATCCTCGGGTGAATATTTATTTTTAGGGTAAAATTCAAATGAAATTTATTTGGGTGTTTAGGTATAGGATGAAAATCTCTAGGAACCACAATGGAATACTAGGCTAACCATGTTTTGTTGACCATGTTTAGGTTTGGAGGATATTTTTTATTATTTCTTGGAGTTTGAGATGGAGAGTTTTCAAAAGAAGAATGTGATTTAGAAGAATTATCAAATGATGAATGAGAAGCTAATGGGAATTTAGGTGGAGAATAAGGTGGATATGGTGGCAGCCCCGATCCAATTGCTAAATTATTTTCTGATTATCCATATATTAGGGTCATATAATAATAGGATTCATAATTTTGAATTGGCTATGATTAGTCTTGTAATATTGTACATACTTTTTCTTTCTCTAAAATGTTTTCCTATATTAAAATAAAAATGTAAAGAGGGTAAGTCCTAAAAGAAAAATAAAAGGACTAAAAGAAAAGGCTCAAAAAAGAAAATAAAATATGAACCCCACCAAAAAGAGATAAAATATAGATTCTGAAAGTGTTGCAAATAAAAATGCCACTACTTTTACATTGTTTTGCAAAAATAAGATTGTGTGCAGCTTGTCAAAAATGCCACAATCCATGATGGTCAAATAGTTTAATCTTGATTCACTCATGCTTTAAATTTTATGTTGATAGATAGAGAAGAAAGATCTTTCCAAACTGTTTAATATTGGCAGATCACTAGTTAGGTAGAGAATAATAATGAGCTCATCAGTTTAATCTGAATCATTGGAAGTTATAAGTTAGAATTAGATAATTTGCTTCTCAAAGAAAAAAAAATAGAGGGTCAGCAAGCTCAAATGCACCCAATGAATGAAGAGAAAATGCTAGGGTAAATAAAGGGTAGGTAAAAGACGTTTTGGAGTACACAAGGTTGCAAGATCAAATGCACCTTCATTATAGTGTGCAGGAGGAACTATCAAAGGAAAGAGGACATTCACAAAAAATGTGTATTACTTGGGGTATTTACCCTAAAAAGTTCTATATGATTTTTGGCCTAAATACTAAAGCTCATTTACTAATTTCCCCTCATTTCAATCAACCCCTTACATGTCTAAATTTTCTTACATTACCCCTTCATTACTTTTCGTTGACTAGTTTCCCCTTCGTGATTCCAAAGGACCCTTCCCTTTCACTTCCTATTATTTTAACACATTCCCATTGTAAAAACCCTTTCCCATCATTTTAACCCTTTTCCCCTTGATTTCACACTTTTCCCTAGACATTACCCTTTAAAAACTATTTTCCCCTTAGTAATTTCCCTTTTTTCCCTTAAAATCCCACTAAACCCCCTTATCCTAAGTTATTTTCTAACCTATAGTCCCCCCTTATGTATTTAACCCCCCACGTTATAAATCCCCGACCCTCACTAAACCTTTGAATATATTTAAAACCACCACACTATCTATCCCCAGGCCCCGCAAACCACACCCCGACTCAGCCCTTGCAACTCCACCACGCGATAACCCTTCGATCAAACACTCCCAGATCTGACGGCTCATATCCATATCGTGCGCTCCCACCGTTCGACAATTAAAATCTCAAAAGCACGCGAGATTCACGATTTTGCCCGAGCGCTCTTTTGCTATGTGGCATCCCCACGTTATATCACATGCTCTCAAAAAATACCACCCTTCACTCAAAAGCAGTGCGATATGCCATAAAATCATCTCCCTGCATAAATGGAAACTACCCACTATTCATTTATTAATCCCGCACCCAAATTTAATCACTGTTGGTTAAAAACCAAAAAAAACCCCTTTTCACTCTTTTTACTATTATTTCCGTGTGACCAGCTTTGCAGACCAATTCTGAACCTCAAAGCTCTGCTCAACCATTTAAACCTCACGTGCTACCAGAAGACTTGAAAAACTTCAAATTTCAAGGAGCACACATACAATTCAAGCCTCATAAACCTCCGCTACTACCACAAAACCATGTTTGCACACCTAATCATCGTTTTTCTAGGTATTCTTGAAAGAACCAGAACAACCCTCTATTTAAGATTTGCATAGTAATTATAAAAGGTTAATTAATTGAAATTAATTAACAACCTTCTCAAACTAAAGAAACCCACTGTGCATCCGAAGAAACCATTTTTTGCAGACTATATTCACCCTTCCCATTGTTCCAGAAGTCCTCAGCTTACTCTTTAAGCCAGATAAACAATAATTTAATAGAATAAACCAAATTATGGCTTCCCAAAGCATTCTCAATGAGAAACCCCTACAATCCCCTCACCTGGATGTTGAACAACTCCCATTGGCTGACAATGATTTCCAAATTAAAGACACAGTTTCTCCTAGCCATCTATTGAAACTCCACTACTAGAGTAAAGGAAAATTCCTGAACCAAAATGATGACTTTCATCTATGGGAATCAAATTATCCCAAATACTTGTTCCCACAGATACCAATTCTCTGAAATCATCCATCTATGCCAAAACTGTTATATCCCAAGCCAAAGAGCCATAGTCTCTCCCAACTAGTAGATTTTGTTTATAATTACTGCAAAGTTAATAAACCAAATGCTGCAGATCCAGCCAAACCCAAATCAAATCCCATTTTCTATTGAAAACCTACTTGAACTCTACTTGAAGCTGGACCTTCCCAAGAGGACTTGAATCTTTCACACTTTCATCCTAGAAGAGTCTTATACTCTTGTTATGTTCCTATACCAATAGGTGTCATTATGATTGACGTAGTTTATCTTTGAAATATGTACATTGTTATCACTTAAGGTTACAAGTTCATCTATGTACAATAGATCCATATATAAATTTTTGGTTCAAGTCATTAGGTTGTTTAGGTTTATTACTTTGAAATTAGTCTTTTTCAAAGATATTGAGGTATGTCCTTGTTAAGAAATCGTTAGTTTCCATCTCCCATAGCATATCTAGTCTTGATTATATCATTCTGACATTGCATAGTTTCGTAGCGTAAATATGATTGGCCTGTTTAAACTGCGAAATCATTTTCCACCATTCCTGAGCAGCCATTGCGTAGCGCGGCATGTCATTTCATGATTGCCAGCGCTACGAAATCGGGGATTCGGGTATTTTCTGCAGTACATTGCCTTGAAGTGTCAAATCTTGGGGTGTGAGTCATCAAAAACCGTTTAAATGTGTCAGTCGACATCCCATCTAGATCATAATAGGATTCATCCCGCCATTAGAATAGGATCACACACATGTCTATGATGTTAATCAATCTTATGAGGTAAGGTGGTGCAATTATGTTTATTCATGACTGCATAACGTGCCTATCCCATGCTAAGTGTTTCAAAAAACAAAAGGAAGCCGCCCGAATTCTTATTCAAAAGAAAGTCTACTGCAAGCGAGCCTGCATTCTGAAAGCCAAAGCTGTTGAGAGATTTGTAATTGCTGATTGATTTTCTGTGCAAAGATTTTTCTGAGCAAGATGGAAAAACGAGAGAATAGATCCGGGAGATGCTTAAGGACTGAACCAGAGGGACTCGACCTCACGCTAAGGGATGAAAGTGTTGCTCGAGCGTTCAAACAAGCCGGTTGCTGGAGGTTTTGTGAGAAACTAAAAGGCGGGCATACAGAGGTAACCAAAGCTTTTTCTCTGAATTTTAGTGGCCTCAATTCTAAAGTTGCATTATTAGAATTCCCTGTTTCTCCACAAGTTATCTCTGCTGTTACCGAGATCCCAAGGAGTGGTCAGGAGTGGTTCAAAAACTACAAGTTTGATACAACACCGTGCAAAGAATTTCTGAAAGAGCAATATGTCAACCGGGACCTTTCTAAGGCAATTCCCAGGCATTATATCAAAGAGCAGTATGCTCTACTACTTACAGCTATTCAGAAGTACCTCACTTGTGAGGGCAGGTATACAAAAATATACTCCTACCATTTCAAGCTTCTGTTACACTTCACAGGAAAGACCTCCATAGATATTCCTTTCTATCTGTTTAGGAGTCTAGGCAAAATGTTTGACAAGGTTCAGTATAAAAAGGAAAATCATGAAACGTCTCTTTTTCATCATGGCCTAATCAAGTTACTGGTATTAGATAGCCTAAATAAGATTGGAAGGGATTGGGATTCTTTTATCTTCATGTCGGGTTTCCAAAGTAAAACCGGTCTAACCCCTTTACCAGACAGAGAAAAAGAAAAAGAGACTCAAGAGTCTGCAATGGTTGAGGAACCTGTACTGGAAACAATAGTGGAAGAGCCTACAGTGGCTAAGCCTAAGCAGCAGGCTAAAGACCGTAAGAAAACAAAGAATAAAACAAAACAATCAGGGAAACCCATAGTTATCAAAGAAACACCAAAACCATCTGAGCAAAAGATGAAATACCAGAAAGTGGCATCCAAGCCAAAGGAAATAGCACAGCAAACCAAAATCAGAACAAGGAGCCAGTTGAGCAAAGAAAAGGGAAAGTCAATTGCAACAGAGGACAGCCCCATGTCAAAGGGTAGCCTTAAAGATTTGTTAGAAGCCATTGATTTTGAACAAGCTACTTCTGTACAAGTGGAGCCCGTGCCAATAGACCTGACACATTCATCTCCTGACAGTTCTAAGAAATCTAAAGCCTCCAAAAGGCTCAGATTCGAAGAAGCGAGAAAGGAATTCATGGTGAGGCCTCGAAGGCCAATTACTAGAGGTCAAGCACAAGCAGCAGAACAAATTCCAAAGGGTGAAGAGACTGCCAAGGCAATAACAAAACTAACTAAACCATTGCCTGAGATAGAGAAAACAAAAAGGATAGAAAAGGCAGTAAAGGTAGAGAAGGTACAGGAAACTAACAGGATAATTTATGCCAGAGAGCAGACCAAACAGAAAGGAAAACAGGTAGCTCAGGCCAAAGAAACCAAGGAGAGCAAAAAGAAAGAGAAAAAGGAAAAGACTCCTTTGGTTAAAAAAGAGAAAACCTCATCCACTAAAGGAAAATGGGAAGTAGCTGACCAAGAGTTGGCCAATTATGAAAAGACAGTGTCCGAGATTGCTGCTATGGAAAGTGAACTGGCCAAACTAAAGGCTCAGCTAGGCCAGTTAGCTGCCAAATGAATTTATTTTCATTATTGCACCAAGTTTTGTTTCATGTTTTTTTTTTTTTAAAAGTTCATAAATGTTTTTGAGGCATGTATAAAGGAAAGGATAGTATGCTATTTTTGGATCAAAAGAAAAGATGTGGCAGTCTGAAATGATTGAAGACTGTGATTTTGTGATTTTGCAAGAAACAGCAGTTTCGTAGCGCGCTACGAAACTGCTGTAGGTGACTATTTTTAAGAGAAAATTTGAAAACATTGTTGAGGTCACCAAATTTTGTGGAGAAAGGCTTCGAGGATGGAAAGGGAATCACCATGGTTGCTTAAGCCTTCAAAAGTTGACAAGTGTAAACCTCAATGCATAAAGGTAAGATCTGTTGTTTTTACCAAGTTCCATGAAGCTCCTTTATGACCGCAGAATTAGGGTTTTCTGGTAGGCTCACCAGGGTTTTGAGTTCAACACCTGGCAGTATTCGAAAAGCATCTTTATTATTCAGGAAGATGGTGTATGGCATGGTCATTAAAGGTCATTAATACAGCTTAAAGCATATTTTGTTGGAAAAAGAACATGGAGCAAAACAGGGACCGGGAAAATAGAGGATATTTCTGCAACAAATGGTTGAGTCAGCAACACATTCAGGATCCAAGACAGCAAGTACAATGAATGCTCCTCAAGATACATTTCAGCTCCTACATGAAGAACACAGCTGTCAGAAATCAAGAAAGAATCAAGTAAACAAGGAGAAAGAAGCAGAATTGGATTAGAACTAGGACTCTTTGCATTAAAAGCAATACCTCTGTATTTAGTAAATTAGTTTCAATACGGATAAGGTAGTTAATTTTAAGTTTTCGAGCTCCCTTCATGTTTGTTGAGGAGACTCAATATAGTATAGCTTTATTTCCTATATATAGCAAGAACTTGGATGTATCAAGGGTTGGAGACTTTTATGAAAAAAGACTGAGTTCTCATATTGGTGTATGTACATTTTCTTATTACAGTAATAGTAAACGACTGTTGTTTCTTCTCAAGATGCTCAATGGATTATATTGTTCAAATGTGATGGTGTTTTATTTTCTTAATGTTCTGGTACAGCCTTGTTATAACATAATCACTCAGAATTCATTTCCAATGCTCTGACTTCCTGTATGTTTGGCAAGCTGTGGTTTTTTGTTAATGTCCTGGTACAGCCTTTGTCACAACACAATCACTCAGAATTCATACCTTATGCTCTGACTTCCTGTGTGTTTGGCAAGCTGTGGTTTTTGTGAAGTAATGTTTGAACAATTAATGCAAAGAGCCTTGAATTCCATGAAATGACTGAAATTTGTTTACTAAGTGTATGAGACTCCATAGCCCAATGAAGACCAAATCTGATGTGTGTCCAACCAGCTTCATTTTCATAAGTGTGTAAAGAGTTAGCCCTCTGTTATTGTAATTAATTCTTATCAGAAGTTTGTGAGAGAGCCCTCTCTGATCAAGGAGGCTAATCTTTGGTCTAAAGTCTGGTCTGAAACAGTTGCATAAGATTTCACTAGGTTGCAGCCCTTAGTGTGTGATTTTGTGACAACAGGGACTATGGGAATCCAACCTCCCAATGTACTGTCTCCCATCTGTGCATGTTTTTCCAGATATAATCCATCAATTCCATGCCAATTATGACCCCAGTTGCAGAGCAGTCATGTCTCCCAACCAAATAGTAATTTTCACAATAACCGCTAAATCAATCAATGAAATGCTCCAGTTTCACTTAGATCAAGCCCTCACTCCCATTCCCATTGGGAATTTACTTGAGAAAGCAACCAAAATGTCCCAATCTGAACTTAATCACCTCTGCCAAACTTTCATACTAAAGCAATACCAGACTATAGATCCCCCTCCTTATGGGTCAGTTTTCTTCACAGATATGGGTAAAATCATAGTTGATATAATATCTGTAGTCATGGTATTCAACACTAGTGAGTTCGTAGATGAATTGACCCTAGTATTGATGTCTATTTTTACCCCTGGACAACCCCTGTTGTCCAGTATGATTATGCTTCATTTATTGCTGACAAAATTCATGACCAGTTCTTGACATTGGAGAATGAAAGGGTTTTCAAGTATACCACCTTCAAATACCACCTCATGCTTTACTATCAGTCAGACAATTTCCCATTTTCTGTCAACAAACTGGATACCAAAGGTAATCCAAGGTCTATCATCTTTTGGACTTCAATCTTTCATAAAACTCCATCCAATCCTTACTCATATAATGAGTTCATTGATCAGTTTGTCCACCCAACAACTACCATGCTGACATGGATTTCACCTCCTAGAATCAGTGGTGACATTAAGAGGATCTTTCAACTTTCCAAACAGTACAGAGTGGGTGATTGGTATTTACACCAGAATTATACAGAAATCGGGATATATGGGCGTGATTTTTCCCCTTTCAAGTTACCAAAATATGTTCCAATGAGACTGTTTCATTGGAATACTATAGACAGATGATAAACTCAGACTTGATTCATTTTACTAAGGCTAAGAAGAAAGCATAATTAAAGATCAAGGATCACTTACGCCCTTTTGTCTGCAACACCAGGGAAGCATGGAAAGAAGCAGAGCAAATTCTAGAAGACCATTTGAAATTAAAAAAAAAAAAAAATTAATTGGATTCCTTATGATCCCCATAGTTTCATCTATGACAAAAGGATGAAAAACAGACTGTCACCATACTTGCATCGCAAAATTCCAGAGATAGAAAAATTTCCTAATATGGATGAATGGAGGGAAGGAACCTAGTAGAAGTAGATAGTGAGCAGGTCAACATAGAAAATGCAATGAAGGATCTTGAAAAAACTCTTGACTGAGATTCTTTTGGACAGTTACAGTTTGAAACTTCTCAAAGGTCAACTTCAGAGATTAGTGCCTCTACAGCTGAAACCTCTCAAAAGCACTCATAGGAGACCAATACACCTCTTGCAGGGACATCCAAGGGAAAAGAATCAGGGACCAGCATCCAAGTAACAGAGCAATCAACTATGTCCAAGCAGCCTGAAACCTCTCAAGAACAGGCTCAGACACATGCTCACCCAACTCAAGTCAACATGGGAGAGCCACCACTTTTACAAACTCCTCTGAATGAGGGAAGGAATAAAAAGAGAAATAGAGAAGGAGCTACCCTTGCCATTGGCCCATCACACCAGCCTCGTGCTAAAAGGCATAGGCTAAATCGTCATTCAAAAGAGGATTTTTTTGAAGAAACCATAGATAGCCAAAGAAAAGAAGGTGTAGACAGACATCAGACTTTCCCAACAAGTGGGACACCTTCCAACTTATTAGGGCCTAAATCTACCTCAGGCTAAGAAAGGCAGGTCTAGGGTAACATCAAACCACACTTAACCTAGTAGCTAGCCCTACTAGATAGGGAGAGGGCTCTCTCCTTGTCAATATCAAAGAAAATATGGCAATTAATGGTTGAGATGACTTATAAGAATACTAATTTTAGGCTAGGTATATGCTCAGAGGATTTTGATTGATTTTAATGATTGGTTGTTGAATCAAATGAGGAAGGCAGCTTTGGGTCCGGGAAATCAACACAGATTTGCAGAGGTTTCTGTGGTGTGAGGTAGGCAGGTGTTTTAGCACTTTAAAATGAGTGTAATGGTGATTTTAAAGACTGGTGAGGAGCTGGAGAGGGCATGCAAATGTCATTAGTGCTCCTCAAATAGTAGAAAACATATAGAACTAAACAAACCCCAAGGTAGAGCACTGAAATACCAATGAATTCTACCTTTAAAACTTGATTCATTTAACTATGCAGTAAGAGAGAGATAATGGCATACATAAACATAAGATCACTGAATAACTGAGAAGAACACAATGCTAAAACACATTACCACAAGAATCCCACAAAATGTTGTAAAACCCTGGTTTATTTCCTGGCCAAACTGCAGAAGTGATGTACAATAGAGCTCAATGCATCTACAAGAATCCAACCTTCTGCCAAAGTCCAACCCCTACATTATGAAATTCATAAAATATATACATTTTTTCATCCTTGTACTAAGGGAATTGAGCTCAACCATTTTCTTCAAAATAGAATCAGTTGCATTAAACTTGGATCGAATTTCTTAAAATAGGTGTTGAAGATGAACTCGTATCTCCTAAACCATAGCACCTGTTACAAAACTGAAAGAGGTTTTTGTAGATAAGGTCATTTTGGAGAAAAAACTCTCTCAAATTTTGTAAATTTGTTTCTAGTTTCTTGTAATCTGTGCCAAAAAATCATCTATAAAACAGAAAATCATTAAAAATTTAAATCTGTGAAAATGAGTTGTAAATATATAGTCGCATATCCCAATTCATGACACCTGTGAATAAAATTAAAGAGGTTTTTATTATATGGATCATTATTAACAAAAACCTCCTTGGGGTTTACAAAATTTCTTTTCATTTGTTGTAAAATGGCACTGCACTAAAATGACTAAAACAATAAAAAATATGAAAAATTTGCTTTGTTTTAATGTAGGCTCCAAATATCACTGTATATCTCCCACATAGTAGCACCTGTGCATAAATTGAAGGAGGTTTTTTTTATTTGGTATGTGATAAACAAAAACCTCTTTCACATTTGAAAAATTCCTTACCATTATTTCATAAAATGATTTTGTACTAAACTTGTCATTGTGTGCAGCAACTGACCTCAAAACATGCATAACCAAGAATCACTCATTCATTTCAATCATATCTTCTAATCCGGGAGCCAGTTACGAGAGTGTGATATACCGTTGGAAATATTTTTCTAAGCTTCTTCTGATGGACACACTTGTGACATGTTTTGTGCTTAATATCATGTGAAAAATATCTAACAAAACCAGACATAGTAAGAGCTCATGTTGATCTCTGGTGACAAGCTGCGAAGACTGGAACTAACACAGCTCACAGAGATCGGAGCTAGAAAGATAAAAAAGTGCTAAAGTGTCATCCTTCAAGCCTCTAGGAAATGAGAACCTAGATATTAAAAAGAAATTCAAAGAAATAAAAGCCAGAAATGAGCCATTAAATATCCAAATCTACAATCAGTGTTTAAAAATGGCTCCTACCAATCAGAATACATTGATGTCAGCATATGACATCAAGGAGGGAAAAATGAAAATAAGCCTCTTCAAACCTAAATTACAACAACCTTAGACAGTTGCATATTACCTTCAAACAAATTTTGAGGTCATGGCAAAAGACATTCATCCCTTGGATCAGATTGAGTTACATAGGCAAACAGGGGAAATGATATATTCAACATTGACTGGCAAGGCCATGATGGCCCAAAGGTTAGAAAATTCTTTAAATAATACAACTACCCAATTACAGCTAGAGAGAGCCTCCTCACAGGCTAAAGACAACAGAATTAAATCTTTGGAGGAGTTAGTGATTGAATTGGGTCATAATCCAAAGGATGTGAAGGTTGCAGAAGCCTTAATAAAGAAAAAAGATGAAGACATAGCTGCTTTGAGAAAGCAGCTAAAGCTACCACTATCAAGACATCCACAGACTACTGAGGTTATACAAAAGTGGTCTGAAGAACAGCTTATGGACTTAGTCCTCAAGCTTAATGAATAGCTGAAGGAGATTGAATAAGAACTAGAAAAATCATTGAAAGACAAGTAGGGAGAGTCGACCTCTCAGCCTCCAAATGTGATACCAGTAGTCTCCATTGTAGTCCCTTCCAACTGGAAACAGATCTAGCCCCAATTGTGCCCTTGGTCATAGCAGAAGCAGTCATAGGTACAGTTACAGGAGCAGCAATAGCAGAGGCACCAGCAGAAACTTCAGGTTTGAGCACAAATGAATTGATAAAATCAATGGAGGAGATGAAGCTCCAAGTTTCTGAATTATAGAAGGTAAAAGAACAATTTTTTATATTAGAACAAAAATATGATCTTTCAAAAATAAATTTTGCAGAAAAGGTGCGGGAAAACAAATGGTTAGCTCCACAGGTCAAATCATTAGAAAAATACCTCACATTTGACAAACCCTTAGCAGACATTAGAAAGATTCTTTGGACCAACATCACTCAGTCAATAAATGATGTTTGGCAATCAATACAAATTCTTTTTAAACAGATTGATTTGGTACAAGTAGCACTTGAAGAAATTCAAAGGATAGAGGAAGAATTACGAGGATGCCTGAGGAAGCCACCAGACTAATAAACTTTTTGAATAGCAAAAATAAGTACCAGCTAGAAGAACTGGGCATTGAAGATAGAATAGGCGCTATTCTAGAAGTTAAGAAGGTATTGACCAAAAGGTCTCTGATGCAGAATTTGGAAAGGAGATGCCAAAACATGCAAGAAGAAATTAATGTTTTTATGGAGAAATTTGGCATTTTGCAGAGCAAAGGACTTCCAAGTCCTTTAGTTATTAATGATAAATTGATGAGGCATATAGGCTATGTTGATAAGTTAACTCAATATGCAGATAACCCGGCCAGCTTATCAACTAGTGTATCTGCACTGAAGGCACTACCTATAGGCAGAGTTCTCTATGACATCTTAGAAAACCTTTTCTATGTTGAACATGAGCTAAAGCATTTGTTTCCAGTTCAGCCTATTTTTTTCAAATATACAGAGGCTGATGAAATCCTCAGGAAACTTCAAAGGATCAGAATACCACAGGAAAAATGGTGGACATATATGACTGAAATTTTGTAATTTTATCCTTGGTAAAAAAGTAAATTTTCATTATTTACCACAGTCAAAGGTGATAAAGGAGGGTGAATAAGGATCAAACAGGTAAAGAGTATCAGAACAGGTCAAAGTGTATTAGTAAAAATATGAAAAGTAGAACAACCAACATTGATTTACGAGGAAGACAACAAGATGCTTCATCATAGGGCATGCCTCCAGCTCATCCACAAAAACAGGGACAGCAAGCCATCAGTTTACTTTATCTTCTATCTTCGAGACCATCTGTCTCTACTTTCACGTAACATATAGTTAGTCACTTTAAAATATATCTCTCTTTGTTATGAGATATTTATTTGTAAAACTTTTGTAAAAATACTCCTTCATTCGGAGTATTGAGTGTGGATTCTTAGACATTATTGTAACACTAATTATTTTGGAAAAGAAGTATTTTTAGACAACTTTTGTATGGCTAGCTGGATGAAGAAATAATACAAAGGACTTTTCACAGGATTCATGTGTCAAACACTGGACAAATAAGTATTCTATATCTCATGTGTTATTGTTTTCTTGTTTAATATTTCAATTGTGTTTCATATCTGAATATTAAAACGAAAAAGTATAATTCAGAAAGTGCTTAAGTGCAATCTGTCTTCAATCGTTTTTATTCTTAATGTTTTCTTCTAAACTATCATAGGCATGGAAATCTTAATTGCTCCTGCTTCTTAGTTTATCACTTTGATAATTTAGTAAAAAATTCTTAATTGTTTTTTATTGGTGATCATCCACATTCCCTCCTCTTAAAACGTGTTGAAGGATTCTTAATTTCCATTCTTCCCTTTTAAGCCCATCCCATCCTTTAAAATTACCATTTTCTCCCTATATAGCTATCTTGCCCTGTGAAGCCATCCTTTGTTGAAAATTCAAATCCAGTTAAGCCATCTTCTGTTGACTCCATTAGCCCAATGGCCTGAAATACTCAGTTCTATCCATCTGCTCCTGAATTCCACCACCAAACACAATCAAAACCCTCAAGCTTTCATAACTAGCCTAATATCTTATAAAAACAAAGCTAAATCTTAAAGAGAGAGCCCTTTCTGAGTACATTTGGCTAGATTTTGTACCTAAAAATTGATTTGTGGTTACCTTGGACCCCTTTCCCTCTTCTTACAACTTCAGGGAAAATCTGAGTGATAACATAGTGGCGACCATACTGGGGACTAGTTCCTCAGTTAAATAAATCTTTGAGAAAATTTAAACCTCAAATCTAAAACATCTTAAAGAAATCTTAGAAATTGTTTGTTGATATTATTTTAGAAAATCAAAACCTAAAAACTAGCTTTAGAAAGGACTCATTACACTAGAGCTAATCCTGATCCCAATCCACCACCAATGTTTGAGAACCCTAATTTGATCCCTAGAATCCTTAGGAGACAAGAAAGTCAAGAAAGTACTGCCAATTCTCGTCCCACCTACAGATCAAGATCATGTCCTGTTAGGTGGATTTATCTTGAAGACAAACCCTTTGATGAGCACTTTGAGACTTGTTTGTTTAGGACATCTTTTGATTCTGAGTTAATTGACTTGGTCCCAGACCTAGTACTCATCGAAGAATTATAGTTTGAAGTTGTCAATTCCTCAATTGACATACATTTACAGAACTCTATACAATCTGATCTTACCTTTGAAGGAACACCCAACCTCTCTGTGATTACTACTGCCTCTGCAAGCTCCTTACCATTTCCTCATACATCTCAACCTAAAACCACTCCACCACATACCACCCCTTCTACCCCTCCATCCACAACCAAAACATCCATTGTTATCCCAACCCCAGCTATAGTTTCATCATTACCTACAGCCATGGCAATCAGGTATACCCCTCTGGTTTTACCAGCGAACTTAGGTGCCATGCCCTAGAACTACCAAAGTAAAATCACCCCATTTGATGGTACTGGTACCTATATAGCCCAACAATATACCAAAAATATGACTGATTATTTTGAAATTTATGAGATAAATGCTAATGATGTAAGAATGAGAATATTTTTTCATAATCTAACTAGGGAAGTCAGAACCTGGTTTAGGGCTCTAGCAGCAAACAGTATAGGCAGCCTAGAAACCCTCTATAGACAATTCCTCAATCGATGGGAGAAAAATAAAGATCCTTTCAGATTTTATCTGAGTATGAAAATCTCAAGGGAGGAACAGAAGAAACTGTGCAAGATTATTGCACTAGATTTAACAGTGTTTACAATGCCATCCCTCAAAACCTCAAACCCCCACCTGATTTGGCTTTAATCAAATTCCCATATGGATTTGACTCTGATATGGCCTTTCAGCTAAGGGAACGAACCCCTAGAACTTTGGAAGACATGCAAAGTATATCTGTCAGTGTTGAAGCCAACCTAATGTCTAAAAGAGCCAAGGTTAGGAGCGAAAGAAGGATACCAGTAAAAGAAGAAGCTTCACCTTTTGAACAGAAACTGGATGCCATAATTAAAGGGATGGATAAACTAGGAAATAGTGTGGAAACAATTGAAAGAAAAACCCATTGGGATGGTCAACTAACCAACACAGGGAAAAATCCTAATTTTCAAAAAAATCAAAACCAGAACCCTGGGAAGACTAGTCCAGATCAAAACATTAGACCCCCTTTGCAGGAGAATTATGTAGAAGAATCTAGTTCTGAAGGTCCACAAGAAGATACTCAAATAAATCTGATGATACTTAGTAATTAAGGAGAAGTTTTCTTAACCCAAGAAGATCAAGAGGCCCACATTCTTAAACAATTTCAAACTCAGTCAGGCGAATCATTTGACTTTAGGGAGGGATATGACACAACCATCTATGAAGTGCATAAGTAGTATAACCTAAGGAGTAGGAGAATTGATGTTCCTGAAGCAAACAAACAAAAGGTTCTAAAACATCCCATCAAAGGTAAGACAGTCACCACACATGTACAAATTCTTTCTAGATCAAACAATAACCCTCCTAACCCAATAATTGAGGATGTCTTTGATAATCAACCAAATAACCAACAACCCTCCACTCTCCTTCCTTCTAAGGGAACTGTGGAAGAACCTCCAAGAGTTGATTTAGGAGAAACTGCAAATCATAACTCCATTGTTAAAAAGGAGAAAAACATAGAAAATACAGAAAATAGAGAGAATACTAATGTTTGAAATTCAAAAACCCAAATAGAAAAACCCTTTAATCTATAAACTGAAATAGGTAAGCTGAAAATTGTTGTCCCTTTATTTGAATTATCTAAACATGATGCTTACCGAACTCAGATTCATAGATCATTGAAGATTACTGGAACTGAAGATTCAGTTAATGTTTTTGATGACCAGCCATAATTAATCTTTGGCCCTGAAGTGAATGGAAAACATTTATAAGGAGGAATTCATCCCTTCTATTTGAGCTTAAACATACATGATAAAATCCTTCACAATGTCATTTTTGACTCTGGGCCATCTCATAACCTCATGCCCAAGTTTGTAATGGAAAAGCTATACCTAGACATCACTAGACCATATAAAGATCTCTTTTCTTTCGATTCTAGTCAGGTGAAATGTTTAGGATTGATAAAATACTTGTGTGTCTCATTGATTCAATACCCTACAAAAACAATTTTAATGGATATAGTGGTAGCAGATATACCACCGAAATATGAATGTTATTGTCCAAATGTTGGGGTGCTAAACTTCATGGATCTCTTCAATTGGACATGCCTTACGCTACTATCTCAGTTTTCGGCCAACCAAAGAAGCTATACAGAGAAAAGTTAATGAAATATGTAGTAAGTAGTCAGAAAAAACCACAAAATTTCCCTATCTACTTAGTATACTCTGATATGGACTCATTCATTCTTTATAATGCTGAAACCAATCCTCCTAATACTCTAGAAGTTTTAGCAGTAGAACCAAAAGAAATTAAAAAAGAAAAATCAGGTGTTCAGATTCAGGAAATATCAGACACTAATGACAAATCAGACAACAAAGAAAAACTAGATGAAAATGACAAACTAAATCCCCCTGTTAAACAAATTTCCACCACCCCTGACACTGTATATGTGCATGAAATTCTTTGGCATTTAGAATTTGATGGCTCAATCAATAAATTAGGGGCAGGAGCAGGAGTTTGGGTGTACAATCTAGAGAATGACCATGCTAAAGGTCATGCCTATAGATTAAATTTTAAGTACACCAATAATATAGCAGAGTATGAAGCCCTTTTGCTAGGACTCAAACTTGTCAAGAGATTAAGAGCAATTAGAGTATCTGTCATAGGAGATTCAGAATTAATAATTAAACAACTTAAAGGAAAATATTAACTCGGGATGCTAGACTAGGGTATTACCGAGAAACAGTCATAGATATTCATAATACTTTTCTGGAAACTAAGTTTGCAGTAGTACCTAGAAAACATAACTTACATGCCCATAGTCTGGCCATGCTTTCCAGCACTTGCAAGTTACCTTTCGAACCTAATCATCAGTTTATTGCTGAAATTAGGCATAGACCAGCCATCCCTGCCAATCTGAAGAACTGGTAGGTCTTTGATAGTGATGAGCAGATTAATAAATTTTTAATTTTAAATGAAGAATTTTCTAATAGTTACATAGATGTTGATTCAAATAGTAACTTTAATCAGATGGATGAGATAGAAACAAACATTTTAGAAGAAATTTCAATTCGAATGCTACATCCCACAAAGTTTGCTTAAAAAGAAGTTCAAGACCTTAAGCAAATGGACCTTGATGAGATAATTGAAGAAGAAACAGAGGTCATTGACCTCAAAGACAATCATCTACCTAAAGGATTAACTCCTCTAGAAGACCTCTTTGATTCCAATGACATTCCTAAGAAACCAAAAATGGAACCATTAAAAGCAGACATTGAAGAATATAATTTAGGAGCAGAGGATAATCCAAAAATGATAAAACTGTCAAAGTCTTTACCTCCTAATGAGAAGTTAAAATATGTTGAACTCATGAGAGAATTCCAGGATGTCTTTGCCTGGAGTTATGAGGATTTGAAATCATATGACACCTCCATAATTCAGCATACAATACCTCTGAAAGAAAATCAGAAGCCCTTCAAACAAAAACTTAGAAGAATCAACCCGGTGTTGTAACCACTGATTGAAAAAGAAATTAAACGTATGTATGAAGTAGGGATTATTGCCCCTATCAGATTTTCAGAGTGGGTGTCTAACCTAATACCTACTAGGAAGAAAATTGGGGAAATAAGATTATGTGTTGATCTGAGAAATGTGAATAAGGTCTCCCTTAAATATAACTATCATTTACCCAAGATGGACCATACTTTGCAAAGGGTAGTAAGTTCTTCTAGAATTTCCCTTTTAGATGGGTTTTCAGGATATAACCAGATCCTGGTTCATCCTGATGACCAAGAAAAACATCTTTTACAACACCATGGAGAACATTTATGTATATCAAAATGTCATTTGGACTTATAAACGTAGGAGCTACTTTCCAAAGGGCAATGGACATTGCATTTTCCAAAGAAATTCATGATTTTCTTGTTATATATCTAGATGACCTAACTATTTTTTCTAAATCAGATCAGTAGCATTTGGACCATCTCAGGCAAGTATTCCTAAAATGCAGAAAATATGGTATTTCTTTGAATCCAAAGAAGTTCTTGTTTGGCTTGGAGGAAGGAAAACTTTTAGGTCATATCATTTCCAAGGATGGCATTCGAATTGATCCCGCCAAAATTGAAGCTATACTACAAATACCTCATCCAAGAAGTATCAAAGAACTTCAAGCTTTCCTAGGGAAGATAAATTTTTTGAGAAGATTTATATCTAACTTAGCAGAACTCATTATATTACTTAATAATATGTTAAAAAGGGATTCAAGTATTAAATGGACAGTAGAAGCCAAACAAGCATTTGAAGAAATCAAAATGGCATTAACCAGAACACCGGTCCTCACTAGTTCTCAATTCGATAGAGACTTCATAATCTTTTCTTTTGCCTCAAAACATACTACAGTAGTTGTTTTATTACAAAAATATGACCATGGATGTGAGAAACCTATAGTATTTTTTAGTAAAGCACTCAGAGATACATCATTGAAATAAAAAATCATGGAGAAACAAACTTTTCCACTAGTAAAAGCCATTAAGGACATCAGAGTCTACATATTATATTCTCATGTGATAGCTTATGTACCTAATGCAGTTTTCAAAGACATCTTGACTCAGGATGGAATTGAAGGGAAAAGAGGTAAATGGATTGCTACCATCTTAGAATATGATATTGAAATAAAACCTACAAAATTGATAAAAGGACAGGGATTGGCCAAACGCATGGCAGAAACCAATTATCAAGCCCTGGACATAAATGAACTGGATGACGAACACAGGATGGCGACTCCACAAATTAGCCAAGCCTTTTTAGACTCACCTTGGTATGCTGATGTAATCTATGTTTTACAAAACTTGCAGGCTCCTCCAGGCTTATCCAGAACAAAGAATAGGTTTTTAACAACGAAAGATTCAAAGTTTTGTATCTTAAATAATGCTCTTTTTTGGAAAAATCATGAAGGAATTTTATTGAATTGTTTATTAAAAGATGAAGCTGATAAGGCTCTCCAAGAATTTTATGCAGGAGACTGTGGTGGACACCTCTATTGGAAATCAATTGCAGATAAGATCCTACTGGCTAAATTCTATTGGCCAACCTTGTTTGCCGACGTGAATAAATTTGTCACCTCTTGCCATAAATGTCAAATTTTTGAGGGCAAGAGAAAACTATTACCTTTACCCCTGAAACCTATTTCTACTGAGAAGCCTTTCCAACAATGGAGTCTTGACTTCATTGGTGAAATCCATCCTCCCTCCTCTGGTCAACATAAATGGATACTCACTGCCACTGACTATTTTACTAAATGGATAGAAGTCATCCCCTCTATACAAGCAAATGATATAGTGATAATAGGTTTCCTAGAAACCAATATGTTGTCCAAGTTTGGCTGCCCTACTAAAATCATTACTAATAATGTTGCAGCTTTTAAATCAAAGAAGATGATCAATTTCTGTAACAAGTACCACATTACACTGGGCCATTCCACGGCCTATTATCCTCAAGAGAATGGACTAGCTGAATCTTCCAACAAGAGCCTCATTAATATCATTAAAAAACTGTTAGAAGAAAACAAAAAGACTTGGCACAAGAAACTAATAAATGCATGGTGGGTAGATAGGCTTACAACTAAAAAATTCGTTGGGACTAGTCCTTATGAGTTAGTATATGGCATGGAGGTTGTTTTTCCTTCATCATTGGGATTTCCTGTTATGAAACTACTCCAAGAAGCTCAAGTGTAACCTAATGACATTCAAAGAAGGATAAATCAGACTATTAATTTGTAGTAGACCCGAGAGGAGGTGTACCAAAGATCTCAAGTATGGCAGGAAAAGCTCAAGAAGATTTTTGACAGAAGAACCAAGGCAGAAGATTTCTACCTTGGAGACAAAGTGCTAAGATGGGATTCCAGAAGAGAGGATAAGGGGAAACGTGGGAAGTTTAACTTCCTATGGAAAGGACTATACATCATCTATGCTTTACAAGGAAATAATACATATTTTCTAAAAAACTTGGTTGGTACAGAAGTAGAGGAAGGACTAGTCAATGATCAGATGTTAAAGCATTACTTTGATTCTACTTACTAATGTTACCATGTTCTTAACATGTACATATTATATCCTTTGTAATGTCATAGTTTTGATTGGATGGTAACTTTTGGAGTTGAAGCCCAAAGAGAAGGCCCTGAGCTTCAAAAGTATCACTATCATACACACAATAAGGCAGCAAGCAAAAGAAGACTATAGAGTATTGTCAAAGTCATTAAGAGGCCACTGATCTACTGTTCTTGACTTTCCACTAGAGAAAGCCATCCCCAAATGGAGCCACTGTTATGCCCCTATACCAAGAGGTGTCAAATATCATGATTGACTTATTGAGCTTCGTAATATATTCATACCTTTACTTGTTGCGAAGGTTTTCCATATTTGTGTAAAAAATCAAAAAATTTAAAAAATGTAAAGAGGGTATACCCTAAAAAAAAAAACAAAGGGTAAAAGGAATAAAAGATGGTCAAAAAAATGAAAGAAAATGAACCCCAACAAAAAGAAAGACCAAGAAAGTGTGCAAGTCTAAATGCCACTACTTTTTACTTTTGTATAATAAAAATTGTGTGCAGTTTGTCACCTATGTCACAATTTATGAATAGTCAAACAATTTAAGCTTGGCTAATTCATTTTTCAATTCCATGTTGTAGAAGTAGAGAATAAAGATCTGACCAAACAGTGTAATCTTGACCGATAAGTAGATAGGTAGAGTGAAACAAGGAGCTCAACAATTTAATCTGATCCCTTGGATGTAATAAGTGTAGACTTAGATAAGCATTACCATGTAAAAGAAAAGAAAGTTTGATAAGGGTTTGCCAGTCTAAGTGCACCCTAATAAAAAAGTAAAAATGTTAGGTTAAGTAGGTAGGGTAGGTAGATGATGGTTGCAGAATAGATGTGTGGTGAATGGTTAAGTTTAATGCTTAAATCTTTTACTTTCATCACACGGCAATGGCATGTATCACATGGAAGACATATCAAGCAAGCAAAGTAAAAAATAATTAACTCCCCTACTCATTTCCCCTAAATTTTCACTAATTTCCCCTAAGTGCCAAGGTATTTATCAAGTTAGAGGGGCTCAGAACATTTCTCTGACTTCTGGAGGGACCGGATCCTTGGCCCAGTAATTTATAATGCCTAAGTACTTAAGCCCATTCATTAATAATCATACCCCTTCATAAATTATTCATTTCCTTGATAATTTTTCCTATGTAAAATCCTATTTTACTTGGGGAAATTAAAACATTTTCCATAAAAAACCCTCATTTCCCACTTGCCTAAGTTTAAATATACACATCAAAATGTTTAGACTTAGTGCTTACTCCACTTAGGTCATATTAACTGTTAACTTATAGTATTATATAGTTCCCCTATACAATGATTTCCCACTCCCGTATTATTTTAAACTATGTAAAAACCCAGAAATATTAATATCCTGCCCCTTTGGTTAGAATATAACTATAATCCTTTGTAAATAGGGATTAATTAGTTAATCCGTAACTAATTAACAGCCCTAACCCCCGCCACACTAAAAAGGGATTAATTAACCCTCACGGTTAATTAACAGCCTCCCCGACCAATCCTGTCACCCCCGATATGATTAAATAATTCTTAAATATATCGGTTCCACCTTTGTTAAACCCCTGTCACTTCGTATCTCTCGACAGTCGTCTGATCAAGTCCCGAGATCCGATGGATATTATGCATATCGCACGGCCCTTTGTGACCGCACATTAGTGCGCAATCAAAAAGCAGTTTCATGCATAGTGCCTCCTCCACATGTCGATCAGTTTATGGAATCGCTGGCTCAAGGCCAATACCGCCCTTTCCCCATAAGCAGTGCGATATAAACCGCTTACCGCCTCCCCACTAAATGACAAAACATCAAGTCGTTTTCCATTGATGTCACCCGTCCAAAATCCTAAAGCCCGCCAACCCTTGACTTTGTGCATAAAACAAAACAAGTCTTTTTCATTATTTTATTCTATAAACTCGTACACCCATGCAAACGAACGTCGAGGTCAACTAGCTCAAGCCTTCAACCGCCAACCTGCTCCAAACCTTGCAGCCGACACCACCCAGAACCTCCAGCAACACCCAGTACCCGCATTCTATTACCCGTTCCCCAAAAAGCAGGTATTTATCAAATTCCCAACAAAAACCCTGCAAATACTTGTTTTCCGTTGTAAATTGACTAAAAAGACCCGAATTCACCATAATTATGTTATTATTTTCATTATTCAAGTCCCCTTGACCCACCGTTTTGCCCACTGCACAAAGAAAACCAAAATTTCCTTTCTCGACCCACAACCAAAATTTCCTTTCTGAATCCATAAGAACCAGAAATGGAAACCCCTGTACCTCTGAACGTTCCACCCATTAACACTCCTCGTCGAGATTTAAACTATCTGCCTCTAGCAAATAATGACTTCCAAATAAAAGACTTAACCACTGAAAAAAATCAACTTAAAGTCTTTTGTCAATATAGGGATAATTACTTAAATGGATATGATGTCATGGGACTATGGGAATCCAACCTCCCAATATACTTTCTCCCCTCTGTGCATGTTCTTCTAGATATAATCCATCAGCACTATGCCAATTATGACCCCAGCCATAGAGCAGTCATGTCTCCCAACCAAACAGTCCTTTTCACAATAACCGCTAAATCAATCAATGAAATGCTCCAGTTTCACCCAAGTCAAGCCCTCACTCTCATTTCCATTGGGAATTTACTTGAGAAAGCAACCAAAATGTCCCAATTTGAATTTAATCGCCTCTGGCAAACTTTCATACTAAAGCAATACCAGACTATAGATCCCCCTCCTTATGGGTCATCTTTCTTCACAGATATGGGTAAAATCATAGTTTATATGATATCTGCAGTCATGAGATTCAACACTAGTGAGTTTGTGGATGAATTGACCCTAGTATTGATGTCGATTTTTACCCCTGGACAGCCCCCTGCTATCAAGTATGATTATGCCTCATTTATTGTTGACAAAATTCATGACCAGTTCTTGACATTGGAGAATGAAAGGGTATTCAAGTATACCACCTTCATATACCACCTCATGCTTTTCTATCAATTAGACAATTTCCCATTTTCTGTCAACAAACTGGATACCAAAGGTAATCCAAGGTCTATCATCTTTTGGACTTCAATCTTTCATAAAACTCTATCCAACCCTTACTCATATAATGAGTTCATTGATCAGCTTGTCCACCTAGCAACTAGCATGTTGACATGGATTTCACCTCCTAGAATCAGTGGTGATATTAAGAGGATCCTTTAGCTTTCTAAGCAATACAGAGTGGGTGACTGGTATTTATACCAGAATTATACAGAAATCAGGATATATGGGTGTGAGCTTTCCCCTTTCAAGTTACCAAAATATAAGACTATTTACATTGGAATACTATAGACAGATGATAAACTCAACCTTGATTCATTTTACTAAGGCTAAGAAGAGAGCACAATTAAAGATCAAGGATCACTTAAACCCTTTTGTCTGTAACACCAGGGAAGCGTGGAAAGAAGTAGAGCAAATTCTAGAAGACCATCTAAAATTAAGAAAAAGTTTTAATTGGATTCCTTATTATCTCCATAGTTTCATCTGCGACAGAAGGATGAAAAAGAGGCTATCACCATTCTTGCATCACAGAATTCCAGAGATAGAACAATTTGCTAATATGGATGAATGGAGAGAAGAGACCCTAGAAGAAGCAGATAATGAGCAATTCAATATAGAAAATGTAATGAAGGATCTTGAAAAGACTCTTAACCCGGATTCTTTTGGACAGGTACAGTTTGAAACTTCTCAAAGGTCAGCTTCAGGGATCAGTGCCTCTACAGCTAAAACCTCTCAAAAGCACTCACAGGAGACCAATACACCTCTTGTAGGGACATCCAAGGGAAAAAATCAGAGACCCGCACCCAAGCAATAGAGCAATCAACTATGTCCAAGCAGCCTGAAACTTCTCAAGGACAGACTCAGACACAGACTCACCCAACTCAAGTCAACATGGGAGAGCCACCAATTTTGCAGACTCCTCTGAATGAGGAAATGAATAAAAAGAGAGACAGGGAAGTAGCTACCCTTGCCAGTGGCCCATCAGACCAGCCTAGTGCTAAAAGGCATAGACTAAATCCTCATTCAGAAGAGGAATTTTTTGAAGAAACCACAGATAGCCAAAGAAAATAAGGTGTAGACAGTCATCAGACTTTCCCAACAGGCGGGACACCTTCCAGCTCACAGAGACCGGAGCTATAAAGACAACAAAGTGTTGAAGTGTCATCCTTCAAGCCTCCAAGAAATGAGAACCTGGATATTAAAAGAAATTCAAAGAAATAAAAACCAGGAATGAGCCATTAAGGATCCAAATCTACAATCAGTATTTAAAAATGGCTCCTACCAGTCAGAATAGGTTGATGTCAGCCTATGACATCAAGGAGGGCCAAATGAAAATGAGCCTCTTCAAACCCAAAGCACAACAACCTTAGACAATTGCAGATTACCTTAAAACATATTTTGAGTTCATGGAAAAATACATTCATCCCTTGAATTAGATTGAGTTACACAAGCAAACAGGGGAAATGATATATTCAACATTGACTGGCAAGGCCATGATGGCCCAAAGGTTAGAAAATTCTTTAAATAATACAACTACCCAATTACAGCTGGAGAGAGCCTTCTCACAGGCTAAAGACAACAGAATTAAATCTCTGGAGGAGTTAGTGATTGAATTAGGTCATAACCCAAAGGATGTGAAGGTTGCAGAAGCCTTAATAAAGAAAAATACGAAGACATGGCTGCCTTAAGAAAGCAGTTAGAGCTACCACCATCAAGACATCCACAAACTGCTGAGGTTATACAAAAAGGTCTGAAAAAATGCTTATGGACTTAGTTTTCCAGCTTAATGAACAGTTGAAGGAGACTAAACAAGAACTAGAAAAATCATTGAAATACAAGCAGCGAGAGTCGACCTCTCAGCCTCCAAATGTGATACTAGTGGTCTCCATTGTAGTCCCTTCCACACTGGCAACAACTCTAGGCCCAAATGTCCCCTTGGCCATAGAAAAAGCAGTCACAGGTACAGTCACAGGAGCAGCAACAGCAGAGGCACCAACAGGAACTTCAGGTTTGAGCACAGATGAATTGATAAAATCAATGGAGGAGATGAAGCTCCGAGTTTCTGAATTACAAAAAATATAAGAGCAATTTGTTACCTTAGAACTAAAATATGATCTTTCAAAAATAAATTTTGCAGAAAAGGTGAAAACAAAGGGTTAGCTCAGCAGGTGAAATCATTAGAAAAAGACCTCACATTTGACAAACCCTTAGGAGACATTAGAAAGATTCTTTGGACCAGAATCACTCAATCAATAAATGATATTTGGCCATCAATAGAAATAATTTTTGAACAGATTGATTTGATACAAGTAGCACTTGAAGAAATTCAGAGGACAAAGGAAGAATTAGGAGAGATGCCTGAGGAAGCCACCAAGCTAATAAACTTTTTGAATAGTAAAAATAAGTACCAGCTAGAAGAACTGGGCATTGAAAATAGAACAAGGACTATTCTAGAAGTTAAGAAGGTATTAACCAAAAGGTCTCTGATGCAGAATTTGGAAAGGAGATGCCAAACATGCAAGAATAGATTAATGTTTTTATGGAGAAATTTGGCATTTTGCAGAGCAAAGGACTTCCAAGTGCTTTAGTTATTAATGATAAATTGATGAGGAATATAGACAATGTTGATGAGTTAGCTCAATATGCAGATAACCAGGCCAGCTCGTCAACTAGTGCATCTACACCGAAGGCACTACTTATAGGTAGAGTTCTCTATGACGGCTTAAAGAACCTTTTCTATGTTGAACATGAGCTAAAGCATTTGTTTCCAGTTCAGCCTAATTTTTTCAAATATACATAGGCTAATGAAATCCTCAGGAAACTTCAAAGGATCAGAATACCACAGGAAAAATGGTGGACAGATATGATTGAAATTTTGTAATTTTATCCTTGGTAAAAAAGTAAATTTTCATTATTTACCACAGTCAAAGGTGGTAAATGAGGGTGAACAAGGATCAAACAGGTAAAGAGTATCAGAACAGGTCAAAGTGTATCAGTAAGAAGATGAAAAGCAAAACAGCCAGCATTGATTTACAAGGAAGACAGCAAGATGCTTCATCATAGGGCCTGCCTCTAGCTCATCCACAAAAACAGGGACAACAAGCCATCAGTTTACTTTATCTTCTATCTTCGAGACCATTTGTCTCTAATTTCATGTAACATATAGTTAGTCACCCTAGAATATATCTCTCTTTGTTATGAGATATTTATTTGTAAAACTTTTGTATAAATACTCCTTCATTCAGAGTATTGAGTGTGGATTCTTAGACATTTTTGTAAGACTGATTATTTTGGAATAAAAGTATTGTTGGACAATTTTTATATGGTTGGCTAGATGAAGAAATAATACAAATGACTTTTCACAAGATTCATGTGTCAAACATCAGACAAATAAGTATTCTATATCTCATGTGTTATTGTTTTCTTGTTTAACATTTCAATTGTGTTTCATATCTGAATATTAAAACGAAAAAGTATAATTCAAAAAGTGCTTAAGTGCAATCTATCTTCAGTCATTTTTATTCTTAATGTTTTCTTCTAAACTATCATAGGCATGGAATTCTTAATTGCTCCTGCTTTTTAGTTTATCACTTTGATCATTTAGTAAAAAGTTCTTAATTGTTTTTTATTGGTGATCATCCACATTCCCTCCTCTTAAAACATGTTGAAGGATTCTTAATTGCCCTTCTTCCCTTTTAAGCCCATCCCATCCTTTAAAATTACGATTTTCTCCCTGTTTAGCTATCTTTCCCTGTGAAGCCATCCTTTGTTGAAAAGTCAAATCCAGTTAAGCCATCTTCTATTGACTCCATTAGCCCAATGGCCTAAAATGCTCAATTCTATCCATCTGCTCCTGAATTCCACTACCAAACACAATCAAAACCCTCAAGCTTTCATAACTAGCCTAATATCTTATAAAAAAAAGCTAAATCTTAAAAAGAGAGCCCTCTCTGAGTACAGATTGGCTAGATTCTGTACTTAAAAGTTGGTTTGTGGTTACCTCGGACCCCTTTCCCTCTTCTTACAACTTCAGGGAAAATTTGAGTGATAACACCACCGATATAAGTTATAAGTATTTTAAAATTTATTAAAAAATTATAAAATCAAATATATATAAAAAATACAGCTATTTAAAGATAAAAGGGATAATGTAGAATAATATAATAATTTGTTTAGTTGTATATTTCACTTTAGTACAAAAGAATAAGATTAGTGTTGAAACAAAATGACATAACGAACATGGTAACTCATTACTTAAAAAAAAATTAGTTTAATCATCACAATGTGAGATTGTTTGATATTTCTATGTAGTTTATTAAGGCTTCATCATGATTCTTGGTATGGAAATTTCTATATATAATATAAATAATTTATTGAGAATAATGCAAATGTTTTAAATTGATTTCTAAATAACTTAAATTTAAATTTAAATTTATTTTAGAAATAAGTGCGAGGGTAATAAAATATCATAATTATATATTTATGTGGCAGTTTCGAATTTTTGAGTTATAAATTTATATATTAAGATGAGAGAATACACTTGCCAAATAAAACAATTAGTCAATTTAATGGAATGTCTAAGGGTACAAGAGAGAACTTATTAAAATCTAAAATTTCATGGATGAACCATGGTGAATTACATTGAACCATAGTGGATGGCCATGGTTGACCATGGATGCCTATAATGCATGTGATGAGGCTCATCAAAGGGTAAATTATATGGACCTTAATGTACCTCCAGCTTACTAAAATCAAATTTTCTCATCATTCTTTACATGTTTTAATTATGTTTTGCTTAATTCGAAGATTAAATATGAGATGTCATGTCTAGTGGTCTAATGTGCATTGATTGCAGGTTTTGGAACAAATTTTGGCTAATTAAAGTGTTGGAACTCGAATGGAGACAAGCAAGAGGGATCCTAGGAGACATGATATTCTTCCTTAACTCCTCACTCACTCGAAGATTCCTCAATCAAATCTCATTAGCTCGAGGTTGCAAGAAGTCGAGTCATGAAGTTCAATGGCAGCCAAGCCAGTGATAATTGAAGACCAGTTGATCTCGATATTGGAACCAAGCCTCCCTAAATTTAAGGAAGTTGTTGGTAACATTAGTTGTACAAATCAAGAGGCCTAGGGTCTCATTAGGATTCATATTTTTTGTTCAAGATAGCTAAGCAGTTTCCAAGTTGAAGCATTGTAACCAAGCACTCTTATGTATTTCTGATTTCTTTAATGAAAATGAGTGGCATTCCCTTGATCCAACACTTAGTTAACTCAAATGGATGAAACTCTTAGGTTAGGGCCCAACCCTAGTAGTAGAAGTTCCTCTTTTTGTACATGTATGCTTAGGTTATCTTCATAGTTAGAGTTAAACTGATTTTGGTGTTGTTAATTTGCAAGTATTGGTAGATTTAATTAGTTTGCTTCCATTTGTGGATAGTTATAATAGTAGCATTGTATTGATAAGAATATATTCCAAAAAGGCTTAAAACAAGTGGTTTTCACCTCATTTCTCGCTTTCAGGGATCATGGTTTGAGGAACACTTCTCATACAACCCAAAAAGACAGAATTCTTGCTTTTTGTGTAATGTAGGTATTTCTTCCTAATGAGGTCATTACCTTTCAGTTTCATAGGGTAAGTTGCAATTGGTATTTTATGATCTCTTAAGTTTTGCATTGATTTCACTTTGCTTTCATATTGGTTCCAACCATTTCCATGCATTAGCTTAGGAAGTAAATGGTGACAACTCTATTTTCTTCTACTTGAATAAACCTTTCTTGTTTTTGATTAATTCATGTATAAATGGCAAGAATGATGTGTGTTGTTGCAGGAGTTTCTAAATTGTAGGGAGATCTCATCTCATTAGCCTCAGCCAAGCCATATACACCAATGAATGCCAAAAGTCAGTTAGGTCTCAATTCGAATTCTTGTCATATGAGGGAAACTTTCCATCTCTGTTGAGAAAATCCAACCATCTCAAAGCTTTGGTTTGAGTTCTAAGTAAGTGCCTACCACTCCCATGCCCTTTTCCTTCCTTATTCACCTTTTCCAAGCTCCGCCCCACCTTCTAGACCACTCCCTAAGCATGCAGCCTGTTCCTATAGTAAAGCAGAGGATCATGTAGGTGAACTAGTACTTCCCGTAGACATCCTGCAGGGAAACCTGTAGTAGCTTGTTTTGAGCCTGAATTGAGAAAAACCATTACTAAAAGCCTCTATTAGATCCCTACTTGCCCTCCAAGTCATTTGAACCACTATACTCATTTTCCTTCAGACATGTCTCCCCTGCCAAAGAACCAAGCAAGACTAGCATTTACATTTTTCAAGTAGAAAGATAAAAAGAAAAAGTTATTTTATATTTATTCTTGCATGGAGTAGTTAGCACTCCCTAGATCAGATTTCATGCTTAGATTAGTTAAAACCTCACATGTGTTAAAGTAGGGTTATTTTGCAAACAAAGTATGTCAGCAAGTAGATAAAGTATTTCTTGTTGTTTTGCAAGCATTCCTTTCAGTCTTTCCTTCATGCCATAGACATCATTTCTTTTCTTCCAATTAGGGTAAGTTCCCCTTCTCAAAATTGGTAATCAGACTTCTTCTAGTCAATAGAAGGTTGGTTTGAGAAACCCAAGTGGTTTATCACCCCAGCTCAGCAGTGACAAAGAGTAGACCAATTACATCTATTTGTGTATAGAGCATTGTCACCTCCAAGTTTGTATGAACCCCGATTTGATGAAGTAAAGTCAGTAGCCCCAGGAGTTACAACATCCTTGTTGTAATACTAGTCCTCATCACTTTTTGGCATCATTTTCGGTAGGTGTATGAATAGATGTGATTTCTACTTTCTTTCTTCCTTTTCTTATCTCTTTCATTCTACAATTAGTTCCATTCAGTAAATAGTTGCAATTTATTTTGTTTTCTTTCAATTCTACAAATAGATTAAAACTCAAAAAGAAAAAACACTCCTTTCATGCCTCGTAGGAATAAGGATAACTTAGGAAATTTTCTACCAAATACCCTCACCACTTCAAACAGCCAACCTTCCCTCTTCTTCAGTGGTTGTGAGTTAGAGGACCCCTTAGGCGAACAACCAGAGATTTTTGAAGAGCTTATAGGGGAAGAAGAAGAAACCATTCCAACTGACACAATGGCTGAAAATAGAAATGAAAGAGGAGACAAGGAAAGAATTGAGGGTGCTTTTCCCATCAGAGAAACTAATTGGGATGCCAAGATGAAAAACATAAGCCCCTCTTCTCTTCCTCACTTCCATGGCCTGACCTTAGAAGATCCAGATACTTTTTTGTTTGAATTTGATGTCATATGCTGATTACACCTTTGATGATTAGAAGTTGAAATTATTCCCATCTACTCTCAAGGATGCAGCCCTGCGTTAGTTCACCACTTGGGCTCAGATGCAACAAGCTTTCAACAACAAGTATAGGGACTACTGCAGGTCCAAAGATGCCAAAGAGGAAATTTTTAGAATGACCTTGGGACATGATGAGTCCGTAGAGGATTATCAGGAAAGCTTTGAGCTCAGGTATAAAAGGGCCAGGTGCACACTTGATCCTGAGTCACTTAAGTTAGTCCTTCTCAGGGGGATTAGGGAATACCTTCTAGAAACCCTAAACCTGTTGTCAAGAGGGCACATCTACTAGTTACCCTATGATGATATCAAGACAGTTTTCAAGAATCATTCTAGGGCGGCTAGAAAGAAGGGTAAGGCTAGTCAAGTAGTGGCCAGTTCATCCTCTTCCAATACATCCATAAAAAGTGAAATTGGGAACATGTTGGAAGAGTTTAAGAGTGAAATGTTGCAAACCCTTTCTCTTCAAATACACACTATGCAAATCAAATGGAAGCATGAGGAAGTAGAGAGAGCATTAGCCATCTTCTGCCCTAGATACACAAGGAGGCATCCTAGGAATGAATGTCCATTGAACCTGATAGAAATATGCTCAGTCTGTGAGGAAAACCACTCCACAGACAAGTTCCCTTCTCTACCTGGATTAAAAGTTGTGTATCAGGGAACCGAAGGGGTAACTGAACAGCTCTTCTACATTAATCAAAAGGAGGCCTCATGGATCTTGACCATACAAGCAGGGCATGCATGGTCATCCTATTCATATTACAACCTGTTGTAGTGGCTACAACCACCTTCCAAAATTTCTCCTTAGCCTGTTTTGAACCCTCCCTACCAACCTTTCACAACACTTGGTCTTGCTTCGTCAAGTACTCAAGCTTCAGTGTTTTTCATGCACAAAGGGAGAGTGTCGAGCATAGTCGATCCATTCCCCTCACAGATTGTTCACTCGAACTTGGTCCAACTGCAGGCTGAGCAGTTTCCCCTTGAAAATTGCATTTCTAGAGGGTAACTAGCCTTCCCTCCAGAAATTGCACAATCCTCTCTGGCAGCTTGTTGGGCTCCAGGATTATGCAATCCTGCCTGCCAACACTCCCAGTAGGATTTGCTCAAATTTCCCCAAACGGGCTGCTCAACCCAAGATTTGCACAAATCTGGGCAACAGTCAGCTGCTTTACCTAGACATTGTGCAATCCTCCTGGGCAGTTAGCCCAACTCTCAGCCAAGAATGCACATTTTTCCCAAGTAGTTGAGCAACTGCATGCACAAATAGTTTGGTTGACCAGTTCCACTCAGGACCGAGGAAACTTGACTTGCATCCATGCATGACTTGGTCTCCCCGGAAGTGTCAATTTTTTCTTGATTTGTGGCATGTGCGTCATGAGACCAAACTTATTTATTCAATGCATAAGAGCTCATCCATTCACATCAATATTGGAGATCTGACATCCCACAGCACATCGAGGACTCGTCGACACATCTAGTGTATTTATTCATGGGTTAGTGGCCTCAACTTGTATTTTTTAGCATTTCTGTCGCTTTTTGTGTATTCTCTTGTGTGTGTGTTGTTTGCTGAATTTATTTGAACGCCTTCTATCGTTTACATTTATTCTAGATTTTCCTAGCTCTATTTCAGTTTTCATTCCTATCTCACTACTTTCACATGCATGAAATTGTTTTGCATGGACATTCGCCCAACTGGCGAACTGCCTCACCCACATGCATGTTGATATGTCTGTTGAATCTTTCTTTCATGTTTTTCATGCACTGTCAATCACTTCTGCTATCATTTAGTGTTGCCATGCATTTTACTGTCTTAGTCACTGTCAGTTGCCCATCGACAAGTCGGGCCAACTTTGGCTCAAGCTTTACCTTCACCAACGTTGCATTGCACAATCTGGGGAAGGAAGGCTCGCCCTCCTCTCCAGAAATGTGCATTCTTGCCCAGCACTAGCCTCGAGGACTGTTTTGTGCATTTCTAAAGGATAGTGACTGCTTGGCCCAAGAAATTGCGCAAATTTATCCTTGGGCCAACAGTCCTTCCCAATTGGAATTATGCATTGCGCAATCCCAGCTGCCTAACTAGATTGCACATTTCGCAGATCCAGCAGCGAGCCGTACCTTCCATACAGCCCAGACTTCCTTTTGCATAGTTCTAGCTGCCGGTCACCGAGCCTCCTAGTAAAATTTGCACAATCTTGCTCATCTGTTTCCCAGGTATGTGTTGTGACCTTCGCTAGATTTGCTTTGTTTCCACTGACATATTTCTTGCCATGTATGCTACTTGTTTCCAGATCTTTCAGGTGTTCATCTGTCTCAATGGCTTCCAAGAGAACAGGATCACTAGACACTGATGGAGTTTTAGTTAGAGTAGCAGTTGAGCAAGTTTCCTCTAGTTTGTCAATCTATGAAGATACGAAGTTGTATCTAGACAAGGACATCAAACTGAAGTGCCAAGTGGTTAATGAAACATTCGCAGGCACTTTTGGGGAAGGCCTCAAAGACCGTCAGGTGTACGTGAAGATTCACAAGTTTGGTTTCTACTAGATTTCATGCAGATACCCCACGTTCCCATGCACGGACATGATTCACTGGATCGTCTGTCACACTGACCCCAAGACGATGACCTTGAGTACTGTCAATGGGATAAAGCTTGCAACCTTCTAGGCATGAGATTATGATGAGATGTATGAGATTTCAGATCTCGCAACTATCATGAGTCCTCCATTCAGCTTACCGAGCAGCAAAGGTAAATCTAGAGAGATTATAAAGGATTGGGTAAAGGAGCCAACTCGTTTCAAGATGACATCCAACTAGATCTACAAGACAAAGATATTGAGGAAGGCATCCCAATAGTTGGTCGTATTCGCATGTCGACTGAGTGGCCAAGCAAGCACTGAAACCTTTCCTCGGAGTTGGGTGATCACATTGGAACAATTGGATAGAGAAGGAAGACCATGCAACTTGTCCAACATATTGGCTCACCAACTGAAGGAACAAGTCACAAAGGCTCGACAGTCACCCAAGGGTATGAAAGCAGAGATTTATATGTCCGCTTACATCCTAGATGCAGTCTGTGCCCGACATGAGTTCCCAGGCTTGGAGTGGTCATGGTCACTAGCAGAGACTACTGTGAACAAATATTTCAAGTTGTTGTCCGAATGAAGCTTCAGGGGAGTAATCATATGGTTGTTAGACCATTTTGTCACCCAGTGTACAAGTTGATATTTGAACAAGATCCACCATGCATGTCAAAGGAAGAAATGGAGGCATTGTTAGGCATTGCATATTGGTATGCCTCATCATATAGCACTTTCATCCGAATGTTCAGTGCGGAGAAGCCTCCGCATGTTCTGCCAAATTTTTCCTTGGACGTACTTGTCATGCAGGAAGTAGTGTACCATATCTCAGCAGTATTTACAGCTAGACTATAGCGGAATAAGGAGGCACCTTGGCACACTCTTCCATTTCATATTGGGTTATATGCGATCTAGACTATCAAGCAAGCGGATGTTGAAGCAGAACATATGAAGAAGTACCCATTCAACCTCGAAGCTTCAACCTGTATGACCCACATTGTATTGTGAAGGATTGCTACATGAGAATTCAATTCAACTAGATCCATGAGGCATTTCATTGGGCCCAGGAAGACTCATGGAGGTATTGCTACAATTCCTCTAGACCCAATAAACAAGTCGGCTTCACCGTTGAGTGGTTAGCAAAGTAGCATGAAGCAGCATCACGGAGAGCACCAGTAGTAGCAGCAGTAGCAGTAGCAGTAGAGGTAGGAGAACCAAGCATAGATGTGCGCGATAAAGAGGAGAGGAATATTGTCGACTACATGGAGGAGGAGAAAAGGTGCAAGTTTTGAGCAAATCTGCTTGTAGAATAAGCAGTTATGACTATTTAGGAAAAGAGGCAGCAATGCAACAAGCGAATTGCTCGAAGGCAGAGGGATAAGAAAATAATGGAAGAAGCAGAGAAGGAGTTGCATGAGCTGAGAGAGCAGCTTCGGAAAGAACAAGAGTTGCACCAATAGGAGAAGGAATCGTAGCAGTAGTAGATATAACACGGGGTGCATCATGTGCACATAGATGAAGTAGCGCCCGTACAAGTAGTTGAGCTGGCATCAAACATTGTGAACCATCACAGGGGAAAGACTTTGCTCATGAGATAGAACAGACGCCTTAATAGTTGGATGTAGACACGAAGCAATAGGAGTTGGAACAGGACACCGACCTCATGGCTCACCACAAGGAGGTCGATTCACCCACTTCATTGCATCCTGATGATGAGAAAGTCTCAAATGACCAAGGAGGCACTAAGATCCTTGGGGGTCAGCCGGAATCAAAGATGTACAACATCTCCTTTGACGAATCTCATCATAGAGTTGCGCAATCTCAGAGAGTACTAACTCCGAAGGACCGAACATCCCCTGTGCAAGTTGAAGAACAAGTGATCGTGAATGATGTGCATAAGCATCCAGCTACTTTGGCCGATGCAACTAGAGAATATGCCAAAGGCACTAGATAAAGTGTTCATTTCGTCATAATTGAGAATGAGTGAATGGTGAAGGAACTACAGGTGGCCAAGAAAGGAGGATACTTGGTGACAATGTCCACTCGAGCTGAACTGAAGAAGGAAATACTAGATGAAGAATTGTCCCTAGATACAGTTATGCGAGCATTCTACTCCAAGTTTGGTACCATGCACCAAGCAGCCTTCCATCTCCACAGATGGCAGCATCGATGTGCGAGAAGAGCACACATCTTGAAGAACACACATGTTTTTGTTGATAACATGCGAGCATGAACGATGAAGTACAAGCGAGCCCCACTTCACTTGCCAAAGATGATGAGGATCAATGTGGTCAAGCTGCAAGCACATATCTGGAGTCAGATCGGGAACTATGAAGACCTAATGCAACTCATCACTAGCATACAGGCTTCCCATGCATGAGTATTCAAGAGCATGGATGTTATAGTGCACACCCACGTGATCCCATCACTTGGGACTCTCACCCAAGCAAAGACAAAGAAGCAAGTGTGACAAGAGCTTGACTCGTACTTCAACGAGTTGATGCGCACCGCCACCAGCCTAGACTTGCCTATCAATTCAGACATCATGCGCAATTACGTTGCTAGTCTAGCCACATTGAAGACAATGATGTGCATGCTCTCAGACAAGTTGGACAGAGGAGCCCGAGCAGTGTACCCAGATGCTATGGAGGCAAGGTTCAAGTTTCAAACGGATGTCACAGCAGAACATACAGACACTATCAAGGACTACCAATCTTGGCATCAATATGTCATTGTTGATCAGCATGAGGATGTCGAGCAGTTGGACTTCTTTGGTTGTCTAAGTCCGAATGATGTAGTTTGGCTTTTTCAAGCCATTGTTCACATGGGTACATGTGCATTGTAATGTTGAGTCATGTCAAGTGTAAGTCAAGTCTTGATAGTGGAAATAACATTCATAGAGTAGGTGAAGAGTCATGAGGGTAGTTGAATGGTCACAAAGGGGATGTCAAGGGTTACCCCACATAATCCCTCATAACTCATTGTATAGGCTTTTGGTCAGCCAAGATTCTAATAAGACTATCTTGAAGAAGGCTTGGACAGTATTGTAACGCACCTTGGCTTCTCCACTGCACAGAGCTAGTACATCTCTTTGGAGGATCAGGCGGATGTGGCTATAACATTTCATTGATGGGCTAGCAGGTTTACATGGATGTATTGTATGATTGGAACATACACTTTTATATAATAAGAGGTAGCACATTTTCATGCATATGTTGTTATTGTAGTTGGAATACTCTAGTTGCCTTCATGATATATGTTGTTTAACTTATGTATTTGTGCATGAACTGATTAACATGAAATTATATGAATCTTGTTGCAGATGTGTTGTATATGTTGTTAATGTTGTCATTGTCCATGTCAATTACTCTGTTGGACATTAGGTAGACCTTTCACATGAACCTTGTTATAAAAACCATTGCACTCGTTTGAACTGATCTATGAGTTTTGTACGTGTTACCTTACCTTGTATGTTGTGAGTACCGCATCCGAGTGGACTACTCCACCAGAAGCTATGTATGTCCTTTAGTGTTGTGTGTTTCTAGCCAAGTTGGGACTGATCCCTTTCAACCTGGAACTCACCTTCACCTTTTTCTCCCCCTTTTGTGTTAGAACCTCTCATACATCTTCCTTGACTCACTACAGCAGTCACAGCCTTGCTACTAACAGAGTTATCTTACTTTCCTCTGTGCGACATAACATTCAAGGCATTACCTTACGACCCATTGCTAGGACTCCTACACCAAATGGTCTGAGGTCTAATTGGGAATTCTTACCGGGGAGACCCCCTTGACATTTTGGTGGGTCCAACACCGTCAACATTTCTGGCGCTAGAAGGAGGGCTTGATGACAAATCATGTCCTCTCATCCAGTTTTGATTCTTTGCACATCTTTCATGGAGTCTAGCACTCTTCTTCCCCCCCTATGTTGTTAAAATCGTGAATATGTCTCCATATCGTGGAAGCTTTTCATTCTCTTGTCCACTCACACATATGATGGTGAAGGCAAAGTGGCCTGGCCTAAGCACTTACATAATTTTCTTTCCATGATTCATGAGGAAGATTATTTTTCTAATGAACGGGATGGTTTGCTACTTGCATACACACTTCGCAAATCTCCATTTCGTTGGGTGCTTAGCCTACCAACTAACACCATGCACTCATTTGAGCACTTCTATGATCTCATTGAAGACGTGTTCTATCATTTTGATCCAGACCATCTTCACCGAAAACTATTACAACAACGGAGGGCTCCGCATGAATCAGTGATTGATTTTTGGCAACGCTTCTGTGACTTTCAATTTCAAGCTCCGAGGAGCCAGATGAATTTTTCTTATCTTTGGGACTGATTCGAATATTTCCTTAAGAAATATACCTATCCCAAGAAAAATCTTGAGATCAAGCCTCACTCAACATTCTTCATTGATGGAGCTATGGAATCTCACATGGATGCGGGCACTATCTTCACTGACTATCTGCCTTCCTCTCATTCAACAGCTCCACCATTTCCGATTGATTTTGAGGATCACCCTCACACACCTGTTCATCCTTCACACTCTCCCAACATCACTTCACTCAATTTTCACGCAGATGTGGTTGTGATTCCTTCGAGTTCTCATATGCATTATTTTCTTCGACCTTCGTCTTCACACTCAGGTGTTCCTTCGAATGATGTTGTCTTGTGTTCATCCATTCCAGACTCTTCACTTATTGTGAGTGAGGAACAACCCACTTATGGAGTTGGTGTTGCACAACCAAGATGCATTGTCATTCATGAAAAGTATGAGTGGGAGCTTGAACATCAGCACTCGGCGAAGGATGACTCCCTTCCATCCAAGCCCCCTCTGTTCTTTCCTAACCTATTTGGTGAACCTGCCATCCATGAATTTGCATGTTTGTCTTCATCCACGAATGCACCCATTGTTCATCACTTGCAGGACTCACTAAATGTTAGTCCATCATTCGACAAAGGAGAGGATAAGTTACTCATTGAAAATCCACTTGATCCTTCATTTGTCTTTTCCAAAAACACAGAGGATGAGTTTGTTTGCTTTTGATCTACCCCTTTGTTCAATTCATCTGATCATGAGGATGCCAAATAATTCAGTGATATTTCTGATCGTGGTGGTCGTGATCCATTTGCTTCCATTTTTTATCACGACCATGAATCTATCGCAATTGATCTTTCGAAGCCACCGATGTATGATGATCTACCCGATGATGAAGTTGAGACACCAAGACCATCGAGGCACTTCAACCCGAGCTGATGGTTATATCAAGCCCTCGCTCTCTTGGGGTTAGTCTCACTTCCAATCATGAAAAATTTCAATCACCCAAGGCTCCTCATCACTCATCTGTATGCATTGAAGATCCATCTCACTCACAGATCACACTTCCTCCACTCGAACTGCATGATCCCATTGCTCATGCATTGGAGGAGTCTTACATTACAAGCACTCATTTGCAATGCAAGTTATCTTTGTTTCTTTCGTTTGCTTACATGTCACAATCAAGAGTGTGCTTATGCTTCAAAGTTGAACGTAATATCACACATCACCATGATAAGTCCACGGACTGTCCATCATGCACTTGCACTCACTTATGTCCTGTGGGCACTTTGAAACACGAAGTGTGGTTGTCTTCATTGTTATATATTTCTTGCTTGCTGGTTCGCACAACCAGGTTGCTTGTGGACCAAGCCTTCACCAACACGGGTCTACCATGGCCACATTGGAAGTATCACTTCACATGATCAGGCCCATGCACCGTTAGTGTAGGAGTCAGAGTAGTCTTTTCTTTCAGTTCTTTGCTCGCATGCTTATTTGCTTACATGCTATGCTTTCTTGCTTGTTTACTTGCTTCGCTTTCACTTTCACTTCTTCTTTTGCTTTTCTTTGACCTTTGTTAGTTCATTTGTTTCATTCATAGGTTAATCTTGCATGAAACCATGTCTGACTCTCAAAACAAGTTGGGTAAAGTACAAGAGGGCGTGTATAGCTATCACTACTTGGTTATCTATCATCTTGCCTCTGTATGATGATCTTGTTACTCTTAGTCCATGATACGTCGAAGGAAAATGCATACTATTTGAAGTGAACCTTGGTGATAAGATGACACTTACACGCTAACTAGTGTGACCTTATCTAGTCAGTTGTTTTTGGGTTAACCCTTGTCAGCCCAGTCAAGTACAGTAAGGTCGGGGGGAAAAGTTTAACAGGCACATCAGAGATACAATAAACTACTTCTCTACTGGAACAACCTCCTCTAATCTCAATAAGTCTGGATCCCTATTCCACCTCTGAAATGAATAAGTGCTATGCACTGTGAAAATGAAAATGAAAAAAAGAAAAGTCAAAAAATTCAAAATGAAAAATTAATAAGTTAAAAGAAGAAAAAGGCTTCCCATTCTGGGAGGTGATGCAAGTAACTCCGCCGAGGTACTAACCAGGCTTGCTAGCAGCAGAGCCATGCTTGTGTTCCTATGTGACTCCACCGGGGTACTGTCTAGGCCTATGTGAAGTGGAGCAACACTAGAGATGAAACTAAGACTCTGACGATTATACTGCTTGTGCACCTATATACCCCTCAACCCCAATCAAAACAACTACCTTTCCTTGGCTTGGAATGTGCGCCAATCAACCAAGGGCTTGGTAGATGCTATATCTCACAATCAAGTTAGTGTGAAACGAAGATGAGCTAAGAACTAAACAATACTTCCAGAGGTGTTAGACTTGCTTTTCACAAACAAGGTCCATTCAGAGAGCTGGAGTTCTACCAGTGTGTCACAAAGTGTCGTAGTAGCTACAAACACCCTCCAAAATTTTTCCTTAGCCTGTTTTGGACCCTCCCTACCAACCTTTCACATAACTTGGTCTTGCTTCATCAAGTACTCAAAGTTTCAATGTTTTTCATGCACAAAGGTAGCCTATCGAGCATAGTCGATCCATTCCTCTCACAGGCTCTTCACCCAGACTTGGTCCAGCTACAAGTTGAGTAGCTTCCCCTTGAAAATTGTGTATTTCTAGAGGGCAACTAGCCTTCCCTCCAGAAATTGCGCAATCCTCTCTGGCATCCTGCTGGGCTCCAGCATTGCGCAATCCTGTCAGCCAACACACCCAGCAGGATTTGCACAAATTTCTCCAATGGGGATGCTCAGCCCAAGATTTGTGCAAATCTAGGTAGCGGTCAGCTGCTCTGCCCAGAAATTTTACAATCCTCCTAGGTAGTCAGCCCAACTCCCAGCTAGGAATGCCATTTTTCCCAAGCACTTGAGCAACTTCATGCATGAACAGTCTGTTTGACCAGTTCCACTCGGGACCGAGGAAACTTGACTTGCATGCATGCATGACTTGATCTTCTCAGAATAGAAAGAGACAACATGCAAAAGGCATCCCATGATTCAAGCAGTTATCTTTAGAAATCAGGGGTTACATGCAAAGTTGTTTTAGAAGTTTCCCTCCAAGTGTCGCGTTTTCCTAGATTTGCGGCATACGCGTCATGAGACCAAACTTATTTATTAGACACATTGGATCTCATTCATTCATAGTGATCTTGGAGCTCAGAGCTCCCACGACACATCCAAGACTCTTCGACACATCCGGCTCAGCTATTCACGGTGAGTGGCCTCGACTTATCTTTTTCAGCATTTCTGTCGCTTTTTGTGTATTTTCTTGTATATGTGCACTATTTTCTTGATTTAATTGAATGCATGTTGTCGTTTACATGTAATCTAACTTTTCCTAGCTTTATTTCAGTTTTCGTTGCTATCTCACTATTGTCGCATGCATGAAACTATTTTGCACAGACATTCGCCCAACCGACGAACTGCCTCACCCACATGCATGTTGATTTGTCTGCTGAAACTTTCATTCATCTCTTGCATGCACTGACAATAACTTCTGCTATCACTTAGTGTCTCCATGCATTTTACTCTCTTAGTCACTTTCAATTGCCCATCGGTGAGTCGAGCCAACTTGGGCCCGAGCTTTGCCTTCACCAAGGCTACATTGCACAATCTGGGAAAGGAAGGCTCACCTTCCTCTCCAAAAATGCACATGATTTCTCATCACTGGGCTCCATGACTCCTTTTTTTGTATTTCTGGAGGACAGTGACTGCTTGGCTCAAGAAATTTCGCAAATCTGTCCCTGGGCCAGTAGTCCTTCCCAACTGGAATTGCACATTTCGCAATCCCAGCAGCCAGTTGCCTCACTGGATTGTGCATTTTGCAGATCCAGTAGCCAACCTTGCCTCCCAGACAGCCCAGACTACAATTTTCATAGTTCTGGCTTCTAGTCACCTAACCTCATAGTAAAATTTATGCAATCTTGTTCATCAATTTCCCAGGTATGTGTTGTGTCCTTCCCCATATTTTCTTTGTTTCCACTAGCATATTTCTTGCCATGCATGCTGATTTTTTCCAGATATTTCAGGTGTTCATATGTCTCAATGGATTCCAAGAGAACAGGATCACAAGACACTAATGGAGTTGCAACTGGAGCAACAATTGAGCAGGTGTCCTCTAGTTTGCTGATCTATGAAGATACGAAGCTGTATCTAGACAAGGACATCAAACTGAAGTGGAAAGAGGTTAATGAAACATTCATAGGAACTTTTGGGGAATACCTCAAAGATCATCAGGTGTACGTGAACATTCACAAGTCCGGTTTGTACCATATTGCATGCAGATACCCCGCATTCCCATGGGCGGACATGATTCACTGGATCGTCTCTCACACTGACCCCAAGACGATGACCTTGAGAAGTGTCAGTGGGATGAAGCTTGCAACCTTCTGCGCATGAGGTTATGATGAGATGTATCAGATGTCAGAGCCCACGACTGACATGAGTCCTCCATTCAGCTTACCCAATAGCAGAGGTAACTCTAGAGACATTCTGAAGGGTTGGGTAAAGGAGACAACTGGTTTTAGGATGACACCCAACCAGATCTACAAGACAAAGATATTGAGGAAGGCGTGCCAATACTTGGTCATATTCGCATGTCGACTGAGTGGCCAAGAAAACACTAAAACCTTTCCTCAGAGTTGGGTGATCGCATTAGACCAACTGGCTAAATAAGGAATACCATGCAACTGGTTCGGCATATTGGCTCACCAGCTAAAGGAACAAGTTAGAAAGGCTCGAAAGTCACCCAAGGGTATGCATGCAAAGATTTATATGTCCACTTACATCCTAGATGTAGTTTGAGCCCAACATGAGTTCTCAGGCTTCAAGTGGGCATGGTCATTGGCAGAGACTATTGTGAACACATATTTCAAGTTGTTGTCTGAATGCAGCTTCAGGGGAGTAATCATATGGTTGTCTAACCATTTTGTCACCCCAGTGTACAGGTTAATATTCGAACAGGATCCACCCTACATGTCAAAGGAAGAAATGGAGGCATTTTTAGGCATTGCAGATTGGTATGCCTCATCATCCGACACTTATATCCAAATGTTTAGTGTAGAGAAGCCTCTGCATGTTCTGCTAAAGTTTTCCTTGGATGTACCTATCATGCAGGAAGTAGCGTACCATATCTCAGCAGGATTGATAGCTAGACTACAGTAGAATAAGAAGGCACCTTGGCCCACTCTTCCATTGTGGATTGGGTTATATGAGATCCAGAGTATCAAACAAGCATATGTCAAGGCATAACAAATGAGGAAGTACCCGTTCGACCTCTGAAGCTTCAACATGTATAACCCACATTACATTGTGAAGGATCACTGCATTAGAGTTCAATTCAACTGGATCCATGGGGCATTTCATTGGGACGAGGAAGACTCATGGAGGTATTGCTACAATTCCTCCAGAACCAATGAATAGGTCATCTTCGCTGTTGAGTGGTTAGCAAATCACCCTGAAGCAGCATCAAGGAGAGCACCAGCAGTAGCAACAGTAGAAGCAGTAGCAGAGGTAGCAGATCCATGCATACTTGTGCATGACAAAGGGAAGAGGAATATTTTCGACCACATGGAGGAGGAGAAAAGCTACAAGTTTCAAGCAGATCCACTTGTAGAAAAAGCATCTATGGCTATTCAGGAAAAGAGGCAGCAGTGCGACAAGTGAATCACGCGAAGGTAGAGGGATAAGAAGAAAATGGAAGAAGTAGAGAAGGAGTTGCATGAGCTGAGGGAGTATCTCCGTAAAGAACAAGAGCTGCGCCAACAAGAGAAGGAAGTGCAGCAGCAACAGATACATCAGGGGACTTATCACGTGCAGACAAATGAAGCAGTGCCCGTACAAGTAGTTGATTCATCTAAATAGTTGGCATCGTGCGAACAAGGTGAGCCATCATAGGGGCAAGACTTTGGTCATGAGATAGAACATGTGCTTGAAAAGTTGGATGCAAACATGGAGAAGTAGGAGTTGGAACAGGATACCAACCTCATGCCTCACCACAAGGAGGTCGATTCACCCACTTCATTGCATACTGATGATGAGCAAGTATCAAATTACCAAGGAGGCACTGAGATTCTTGGTGGTCAGCTGGAAGCAGATATGCATAACATCTTCTTTAACAAATCTCATCACAAAGTTGTGTAGTCTCAGAGAGTACCGACTCTGGAGGA
>APFE030456470.1:39684-75008 GCA_000404065.3 Pinus taeda | reverse complement strand
GACTTAGTATACCTTATCTTCTATTACAATCAATGATAGACATGAGCATCAAGGTACAAGAGAGAAAACATCAGTAGCTAGCACATCAAGGGTTAAGCAAACTAATCTTGGAAGTTTCTGTACACAATTTAAGAATTCCTATTTCATGGTCAACATTTGTAGACATGCAAGGAGAAGGAACAATTCGAGCCATTGAGTATGACAAAAGCCCTACTACTAGTGAAGAAGAAGAAGAAACAGAGAACGAAAAAGAAGAAGAAACAGAGGATGAAGAAGAAGAAGAAAAATAGGATGAATAAAAAGAAGAAAAGGAGGATGAAGAAGAAGATGAAAAAGAGGATAAGGTACAGGAGGATGAACAAAATTCTAAAAAATAGAACAGGGAAGAAGAAGAATCACCAAGGGTGTCTCCAGAGCCTACGAATAAGGAGGCCATAGCTTCTCTAACATCCCTAAGTACACCTGTCAAATCAAAGGGAAAGGGACAAAGGCAAAATCCACTTTACTTCAAGACAAGGAAGAGCACTAGTATTAGACAAGAGAGACCTCAAATACCTAACAAAACTCCAATTTTCATAGAGGACTCACCAAAACAACAAGAGAAACCAGTCCCTCTAGGGAAGAAGGAAGGAGAAGGAACATCAAAACAAGATTCTCCCAAGTCACATATCACCTATGTTAGGAGACCTGACACTAGGTCAGCCTCAACAAATGGAAAAGGTCTCCTACAGGAAACACAGTTAGACCTACAATAAGTAGAAACAATCCTACAGGAAACCCTATCAAACCTACAGGAAACACAGAGAAAAGATCAGGAAAGGTTGCAAGGGAAAATAGAAGGAAAATAGGAAGGAATTACTCAAGAAAAACTAGAGTAAGAGGCCCAAGAGTTGAAGGTGCCTAGCCCACAGCCAAAACTCAGCTCCTACTACAAATTCATTGAAGGAGGTACGGTGATACCACAAAAATTTGTCATTCCTCTATTCTTTGAACTTGAAAAAGAGAGAGAAAGGACACATAGGTGGATGAAAATTGCTAAATCAAAAGGGGTAGTGGATGTAGGCCACATGGAAGAGAAGCTGCAATAAATGGGCATAGAATTAAGTAGCATAAGGGACATGGAAATAATAATGAAATCCCAATTAGAGGATGAGAACACATGGCTAAGAAAGCAGCTATAGGAAAAGGAAGGCCAATTGGAAACTATGGCAAGTTTATCCATGGAGGAAATTCAATGTAGGATCCCAACAAATCCATATGCCTGATACCTCAAAGAACAATGGCTGCAGTTTCAAATAAAAACCATATCACAAAGAGGAACTATTCCTTTCCAAGACTACAGGCAATTCATTAACCTCTGTGATCAAAGCACCTTGGAGGATAGAGCAAAGATATCTGAGTTCTACCTACACAATTTAGCTCTGACGGATTTAAATGTGTGGAACCCAAATCCAAAGCTAGGGGACTTACAACTAATGGCCTTGGCATCTTGGATGAGGCATGAGGAATCCAGAGCTACAAAAATGAAAAGGGTATTGGTAAGAGAAGAAGCAGAACCCCTTTTCATCATAAGGGAACATTCTAACCCAATGGCTTTCATCAGAACTTACAACCTCATTGCAAATGATCCCAAGCTTGCACCACGATACCTTATTGTACAAGAATAAGAAGTTACTCATTTTGAAGACATGCTAAGATTGCTAGGATATGACAACCAGCAAGCCTTCCAAAGGAGATAGAACACCTTACCCTATAGCCTAAAGATCAAATAATAGCATTCTCCTAATAGAATGAGGGATGCACTAGAGAGAGTCCCAATGTATAAGAAAACATTACAGAGACTCAAAGTTAACTGGATTGGATTGAAACTCATGCCACCATTTCTTTTAGGTATGTTATAGGGGAGAAAAGAAGAAGAAGAAAGAAAGGAGTGGGAAGAAATAGAGAGGAATGTAGGGTTTTATCCACACGAAGAGGAGACTACAACAGAAGCCTAGAATGTCAGGGAGGCCACCAAAGCAATGAAAGACATGGAAATAGATTGAGTTGCCGAGAGGATGAGAAACATTTTCAGTAGGGGGGTGATGTTGAGGCTCTTCAATGGGTAAATTATATGGACCTTAATGCACCTCCAGCTTACTAAAATCAACTTTTCTCATCATTCTTTACATTTTCTAATTATGTTTTGCTTAATGAAGAGAGTAAATATGAGATGTCATGTCTAGTGGTCTAATTGCATTGAGAAAATTTTGGCTAATTAAAGTGCAGGAACTCGAATGGAGACAAGTAAGAGGGATTCTAAGAGACAGGATCTCCCTCCTTAACTCCTCATTGACTCGAATATTCCTGAATCAAATCTCATCAGCATAGAGTTGTAAGCAGCCGAGTCATGAAGTTCATTGGAAACCAAGCCAGTGATAGTTACAGACCAGTTGATCTCGAGATTAGATCCAAGCCTCCCTAAATTTAAGGAAGTTGTTGGTAACTTTAGTTGTATAAATCAAGAGGCCTAGGGCCTCATTAGGATTTAGATTTTTTGTTCAAGATAGATAAGTAGTTTTCAAGTTGAAGCATTGTAACCAAGCACTCTTATGTATTTCTGATTTCTTTAATGAAAATAAACAACACTCCCTTGATCCAGCACTGAGTTGACTCAGAGGGATGAAGCTCTTGGGTTACGGCCCAACCCTAGTAGCAAAGGTTCCTCTTTTTGTATATGTATACTTAGGTTATCTTCATAGTTAGAGTTAAATTGATTTTGGTGTTGTTAATTTGCAAGTATTGGTAGATTTAATTAGTTTGCTTCCATCTGTGGATAGTTCTAACAGTAGCATTGTAGTGATAAGAATATATTCCAAAAAGGCTAACAACAAGTTTTTTTCACCTCATTTCTCCCTTTTAGATATCATGGTTTGAGTAACACTTCTCATACAGCCCAAAAAGATAGAATTATTGCTTTTTGTGTAGTTTAGGGTTTTCTTGCTAATTAGGTCATTACCTTTCAGTATCATAGGGTAAGTTGCAATTGGTATTTTCTGATCTCTTAAGTTTTGCATTGATTTCATCTCACTTTCATATTGGTTCCAAGAATTTCCATGCATGATCTTAGCAAGTAAATGGTGACAACTTTGTTTTATTCTACTTGAATAAACCTTTCTTGTTTTTTATGAATTCATGTATAAATGCCAAGAATGATGTGTGTTGTTGCAGGAGTTTATAAATTGCAGGGATATCTCATCTCATCAACCTCAACCAAGCCATATACACCCATGAATGCCAAAAGTCACTAAGGTCTCAATTCAAATCCTTGTTTTATGAGAGAAACTTTTCATCTCCGTTGAGCAAATCCAACCATCTCAAAGTTTTGGTTTGAGTTCTAAGTGCATGCCTACCACTCCCATTCCTTTTTCCCTGCATATTCACCTTTTCCAAGCTCAATCCCACCTTCTAGACCACTCCCTAATCTTTTGGCCTATTCCTATAGTAAAACAAGGGATCCTGTAGGTGAACTAGTAGTTCCTATAGACATCCTGTAGGAAAACCTGGAGTAGCCTGTTTTGAGCCCGAATTAAGAAAAAACATTACTAAAAGCCTGGATTAGGTCACTACTTTCCCTCCAAGTAATCTGAACCATTATAATCATTTTCCTTCACACCTATCTCCCCTGCCAAAGAACCAAGCAAGATTAGAATTTACATTTTTCAAGCAAAAAGATAAAAAGAAAAAGTTCTTTTATATTTATTCTTGCACCCAGCAGTGATCACTCCCTAGATCAGATTTCATGCTTAGATTAGTTAAAACCTCACATGTGTTCAAGTAGGGTTCTTTTGCAAGAAACGTATGTTCACAATTAGATAAAGGATTTCATGTTGTTTTGCAAGCATTCCTTTCAGTCTTTCCTTCATGCCATAGACAACATTTCTTTTCTTCCAATTAGGGTAAATTTCCCTTCTCCAAATTGGTAATCAAACTTCTTCTAGTCAATAGAAGGCTAGTTTGAGAAACCCTAGTGGTCTATTGCCCTAGCTCATCAATGACAAAGAGTATACCAATTACATCTATTTGTGTATACAACATTGTCATCTCCAAGTTTGTACGAACCCCAGGTTGATGAAGTAAGGTATATTATATTAATCCTTGGGTTTAATATAAATCCCTTGGGTTTATAATCATGGTCAACCATGGTCCAACAACACATTGTGACAAATATTTTCTCAATATGAAAATAAACCATGATTAACCATGGTCCAACGTCACATTGTGACGAATATTGTCTAAATATGAAAATCAACCATGGTCAACCATTTTCCGCTATGGTCAATCATAGTCAACCATGGTCCAGTATCACATTGTGACAAATATTTTCTCAATATGAAAATCAACCATGGTCAACCATGATCAAACATGGTCCAACATCACATTGTGACAAATATTTTCTCAATATGAAAATCAACCATGGTCAACCATGATCAAACATGGTCCAACATCACATTGTGGCAAAGATTGTTTCAATATGAAAATCAACCATGGTAAACCATGGTCAATCATCTTTATTTTATGGTTTATAATATTTGTCTTAGGGTTTATATACCTACAATTTATAATATTAATCCCTTGGATTAAATTTATTCCCTAGTATTTAATAATATTAATCTTGGGGTTTAATATAAATCCCTTAGTTTTATAATCATGGTCAACCATGGTCCAATGCACATTGCAACAAAAATTGTCTTAATATGAAAATAAACCATGCTCAACCATGGTCCAACATCGCATTGTGACAAAGATTGTCTTAATATGAAAATCAATCATGCTCAACCCTATTTATTTTAGGGTTTCTAGTATTAATCCCTTGGATTTTTATTCCCTTGGGTTTATGATATCAATCCCTTTGGTTTATTAATCTAAGGGTTTATATTCCTAGGGTATAATATTATTCGTAAGGTTGATAATATTAATCCTTATGTTTAATATCAATCCCTTAGGTTTATGATCATGGTCAACCATGGTCCAATGTCACATTGTGACAAATATTTTTTCAATATGAAAATCAACCATGGTCCAAGTTTGCTTTGTTACAAATATTGTCTCCATATGAAAATAAATCATGGTCAACCATGGTTCAACTTTGCATTGTGACAAATATTGTCTCCGTATGTCAATCAATCATTTAACCATCGTCCAATGTTGCATTGTGACAAATATTGTCTCCATATGAAAGTCAATCATGGTCAACCATGGTCCAACTTCACATTATCACAAAGAGTGTCTCCCTATGAAAAGAAATCATGGGCAACCATCGTCCAAGGTCACATTGTGAAAAATATTGTCTCTATATGAAAACCAACCATGGTCAACCATGTTTATATTATGGTTTATAGTATTTCTCTTAGATTTTATATACCTTGGGTTTATAATATTAATCCCTTTGGTTTAATATTTAATTCCCTTGGGTTTACAATCATTTGGGTTTTTAGTATTAATCCCTTAGGTTTATAATCACTTAGGTTTTTAGTATTAATCCCTTGGGTTTATAATATCAATTCCTTAGGTTTTTTAATATAAGGGTTCATATTCCTAAGTTATAATATTACTCATAGGGTTTATAATACTAATTCTATGGTTTACTATAAATCCTTTGGGTTTATAGTCATGGTCAACCATGGTCAACCATCATCCAATGTCACCTTGTGACAAATATTTTCTCAATATGAAAATCAATCATTGTCAACCATGGTCCAACGTCACATTGTGACAAATATTGTCTCGATATGAAAATCAACCATGGTCCAACGTCACATCGTGACAAAGATTGTCTAAGTATGAAAATCAAACATGGTCAACCATTGTCATCCATCATCAACCATGGTCAATCATGATTAACCATCATCAACCATGGTCAATCATGGTCAACCATGTTCTAGTGTCACAGTGTGACAAAGATTGTCTCAATATGAAAATCATCCATGGTAAACCATGGTCAACCATGGTCTAATGTAACATTGTGACAAAGATTGTCTCAATATGAAAATCAACCATGGTAAACCATGCTTACTTTAGCGCTTAAAGTATTTATCTTAAGGTTTATATACCTACGGTTTATAATATTAATCCCTTAGGTTTAATATTATTCCCTTGGGTTTATAATCATGGTCAACCATGGTCCAACATCACATTGTGGCAAAGATTTTATGAATATGAAAATCAACCATGGTCTAATTTCACATTGCAACAAAGATTGTCTCGATATGAAAACCAATCATGCTTAACAAGGGTCAACCACTGTCTCACTATGATGATAAACCATGGTCAACAATAGTCAATTATGGTCCAACGTCACATTGTAAGAAAGATTGTCTCAATATGAAAATCATACATGGTCAACCATGGTCACATTGTGACAACCATGGGAAACAATGGTCAACCATGGTCCAACGTCATATTGTGACAAAGATAGTATCAATATGAAAATCAAGCATGGTCAATCATGTCCAACCATGGTCCAACATCACTTTGGCAGAAAAATTGTCTTCATATGAAAACCAATCATTGTCAACCATAGTCTAGTGTCGCATTTTGACAAATATTGTCTCAATATTAAAATCAACCATGGTAAAATTCGTTAAACCATATTTATTTTATGGTTTATAATATTTATCTTAGGGTCTATATACCTTGGGTTTATAATATTAATCCCTTGGGTTTAATATTATTCCCTTCAATTAAATATTATTCCCTTGGTTTTTTAGTATTAAAGCCTTGGGATTATTATTCCCTTGGGTTTATATTATCAATATTTGGATTTATTAGTCTCGGGATTCATATTCCTAAGGATTTATAATATAAATTCCTTGGATTTATTGATACCCTGGGTTTATAATATTAATATTTTCTTACATTTATAGTATTAATCCCAAGGATTTATAATATTAATTTCTTGGGTTCTCAACATTAATACCTTGGGTTTTTAATATTAATCCATTTGGTTTTTAATATTAATCCCTTGGGTTTAATAAAATTAGGGTTTATATTGCTATAGTTTAACATTAATGTTAGGGTTCAATGTTATTCCCTGGGTTTTTAATATTAATCCCTTGAGTTTATAATATTAATCCTGAGCTTTATAATATTAATGTTAGGGTTTAATACTTATTTTAGGGTTTATTTTAGGGTCAACCATGGTCCAACGTCTCATTGTCACAATGATGAGCACTAGTATTGCAGCAAGAATGTTGCAACTTCTGGGGCTATCATATTTACTTTATCAACCTAGGGTTTGTACAAACTTGAAGGTGACAGTGTCATATACACAAGAATATGTGATGGTTCCACTCTTTTTCACTTGCTAATCTGGAAATAGACCATTATGGTTTCTCAAACCATCCTTCTATTGATTTAGAAGAAGCTTGATTACCAATGAGGAAAAGGGGAATTTGCACTAACTGAAATCTTGTCTACTGTAGTAAGGAAAGATTGAAATAAAATGCTTAAACACACCATTCATCTAACTAAATGCTAAGAGTCTTTTCTTCAAAAAAAATCTAAGTTAACATGTGTGTAATCCTACTATCCTAGGCATGCAATATTAAATAACCAAACACTCTACTAATGTGCAGTCAATTAACACAATAACTCTTCTTTCCTTTTTGTCTTTTTTGTGTGAAAATGTGAATGCTAAATCCTCTTAGTGATGTGGCAGGTGGGTTGGAGATGGTGGTGGAAGGTCAAATGGCTTAGGTGGAAATTAGGGGTCTTCTCCTATCTTCCTAGATTCTTTTTCCACAATTCGGCCTCAAAATAGGCCACTACAGGTCGTCCTACAGGATGTCCTAATGCCTCCTACAGGATGTTCTAATGCTCCTACAGGGTCCCCTGTATTCCTACAGGATTCGTCCGTGAGAAATAGGAGTGATTTGGAAGGTGGTGTAGGGATTAGGCAAGGTGAATGGTGGAAGAAATAAGGAAAGAGAGAGACTAAGACTTCTTTAGAGCTCAAAACAGAGTTTATGAGATGGTTGGATTTGCTCAATAAACCTGGAAAGTTGTTCTTATGGAATGATGAATTGGTTGAGGGACTTAGTGGTTTTTGATGATCATGGATGGATAAATTTAGGTTGGGGTTATTGTTCATGATATATTCCTCCACTATTGAAGCTCTTGAACTGCGTCAATCACTGGAATTTATCCATGAATCATGTCAAATGAGAAAGATTTTCAATCAACTAAGAAAACAAAATTTCATTATCTAGTTGCCTAGTTCATGCATGGAAAAACTTGCAGAATAATGTGAAACCCTTATGACATCTAATGCAAGGCTGAAGATATCAAAAATGATAATTAAATCCTATTCTTGAAAACTGACAAAATGTTGGCCTAAATAGCAGGAAACCCTAAATTCTATAAGAAATCAGAATTCTATCTTTTTGGGGCTGCATAAGAGTTATTTCCTCAAACCATGGTCCCTAAAGGGAGGAGTGAGGCCAAACCTTCCTACTATTATCTTTTTGGTATTCCTTTATCTTTATAAGCTATTGCTAAAGCAATGCACAAATGGAAGCAAACTAATCAAATTCACAACTACTTGCAATAAAATAATGCTAAAACCAATTCAACCATTAATCTATGAAATCAACTAAACATACAAGTACAGGAAGAGGAGCCTTTGCTGCTAGGGTTGGGCCCTAACCCAATATCTTCAGACCTTTGAGTCAACTCAATGTTGGATCAAGGAAATGCTCATTCTCATTATCATATCAAAAAAATTACATAACAATGTCTTCCACAAGTCTTGAACTCGAAAATGCTTAGTGCTTTTACATAAACAGATCTAAATCTTAATGAGGCTCTAGGCCTCTTTATTTATACAACTAAAGTCTCCAACAACTTCCTTAAATCTTGGGAATCTTGGCTCCCAAACTCAAGATGAAATGGCTCTTTAACTGTCACTCGCTCTGCTGCCTTTTGATCTTCATGAATCGTTTCTTGCAACTCCGAGCTAGTGTGATTTGATGGAGGAATATTCGAATGAGTGAGGATTAAATGAGGAGGATCTATCTCCTACAATATCTCCTCCTTGTCTCATTCAAGTTTCTGCCCTTAATTAGCCAAAATTTCAATGATTTTCTCTCAAAAACCTGCAATCAATTCACATTAGTCCACTAGACATAACATCTTACTTGTATTCATCTCATTAAGCAAAATACAATCAAAATATGTAAGGAATTATGAGAAGAGTAGATTTAAATAAGCTTGGAGGTGTATTAAGGTCCATATAGTTACCCAATGATGAGGCTCATCACACAAATATTATCTTCATATGAAAATCAATCATGGCCATCCATGTTCCAACATCACATTATGACAAAGATTGTCTAAATATGAAAATCAACCATGGTCAACCATGTTTATTTTAGTGTTTATAATATTTATCTTAGGATTTATATACCTTGGGTTTATATTATTAATCCCTTGGGTTTAATATTATTCCCTTGGGTTTTTAGTAGTAATGTCTTGGGTCTATTATTCCCTTGGGTTTATAATATCAATCCCTTAGGTTTATTAATCTAAGGGTTCATATTCCTAGGGTATAAAATTATTCATAGGGTTTAGGATATTAATATTAGGGTTTAATATAAATCCCTTGGGTTTATAATCATGGGCAACCATGGTCCAATGTCCCATTGTGACAAATATTACCTCAATAAGAAAATCAAGCGTGGTCAACCATCGTCAACCACGGTCAACCATGGTCAACTATGGTTCATTCATAGTCAACCATGGTGATTCATGGTCAATCATGGTGGTAACCAAGGTCCAACATCGCATTCTGACAAAGATTGTCTCAATGTGAAAATAAATCATGGTCAGCCTTGGTGAACCATGATTGATTTATTTTTTTATTAAATAGTAATAATTAATCAAATCATTGTTATTATTTACTTAATAATAAATTTATTATTATTATTAATTAAGTGGTTATTATTATTAAGTACTATATTATAGTAAATAAATTAAAATCATTAAAAAATTATTTAATTCAATTATTAATAATTTTTAAATATTTATTATTATTTAATTAAAATTTCTTATTATTTAATATGTATAATATATTAATTGAAATAGTAGAATTATAATTAATAACATAATTGTTTCATAAGTCTGGATAGATGGTCATCAAAGTTTGTTAAGCCACTCTTGATCGGAAGTTACAAGTTTAATTTCATGCCCAATTGGGGGTGATAACTAGACATGATGAAGAGGTAGTCATTGCAAAACTTACCAAAAAAAAAACAATAATTTGATAATATTCTTATTTTGTATAATAATATTATTTGAAATTAAAATAATAATAAGAATAATGATTTTTTGTGACATTTTTATTATTTGTAATAATAATATTATTTTAAATAAGAATAAATACCATTTAATATAATAATATATTAAAATTAATATTATTATTAATTATAAGATAATATAATATTTATCGTATAGTTTTTGCATTTATTATTTTATTGTTATATATTTTCAATAAAGTTTTTGGTTATATCAACTACGTTAATATCTTTAATGTGGTTGTGCTAGTATATAGTTACTTTGAGAAGCAATTAGTTGACAAAATAAAAATGAATTGATCTTCATAAATTGGTTTTCATAAATTCATCTCTTGCTGTGATTATTACTATATTTTCTATTTTATTATGTATTACTATAAAAGCTAATTGTTTCTTTATTTTATTTTAATGGTTAACGTAGAGAATACTAATATGTTAGGTTGAAATGTTTTATTTTTAAAATTTGGAAATTGAAAAATATAATTTTAACATTTGTACTATAAAAAAAATTTATAAGTCGAAATTCTATTCATCTAGCAAAAGAGATATACATCCAGAGTAACACAAAATAGGTGATCTCACCCCAACCCAATTTGTTGACGATTGTTTGCAGCGTGTCACAAAAATACAAAAAAAGAGACTAAGGACATCGTCCATAAATGGGAAGGCCAATGACACCAAAAGACAATCAACGCATAGGAAACATATGAGGGCATGTTAGTCATCCGACGTGATGGAAATTGAGTTATTCGGGGTTGTTCCTGGAGTAGACAGAGGACGGAAGTTACATTGGACATGCCCTTCGAAGTGTGCCATCCATGCGTCCAGATTTTCCACTTTTTCTGAAAGATAGTTTTGGCCACGCCTGACCACCACCACACGCTCTTTAACCTGGCACTGAAAGTATTGCATCCTATCCAAGGTGGCCACCAGATCAGCATGCTCCTCCCTTCGGATCCTTTCAGTAGACTCCACCCAATCCAGCAAAGTTTGAATTAGCTCACGGCCATTCTCCAGGAAACAATGATGAATTACCCGTGGGCTAGGAGTCTAATGTCTGTCAGACACCCACCTAACATTACCACCATGTCGCACACCACCACATCACTAAGGATTTCGAGATTGCCCTCCAGGACGGATGGCCTTCTCGCTACCGTCGGGACCACCACATGCTCCAACACCCATTTGTTGGGAGTGACCAACAGTCTTTCCACCCCGCCGCATCCTAGCTACCACCATTTCCAGCTCCAAGGAATGAATAGGCCTGTCCTGGTCCCCGCACCCCGCTGAGCCTGGCTTGGGAGGGAGGAACACCCACACCAAGGGGAAGGTCGCATGTTGAACATACCAGCAACACCACTACATGTACCCAGCTCAAGAGTGTTGAAGCCACCGACAACCTTCAAGGCTCGGCCCACTGTAAATCGCCAAGACCACCTCACATTGAGCCCAGACCTCCCATCAGCCAAACTACTCCACAGACAACCACGTGCAGCAACCCGGTTACTGCCACTGCACTGATTGTGCACTCCAAGTTACCTTACCCTCAGAGCGCTGAGAGCTTGATCAAATAGAGATAGAATGGATGGGTTAATCTCACCCATGGCCAAAGCTCCCCAAGGGGCCTCTCGCAAACCACACCAGCATACCTCCACAACAACCTTCAAGGAGGCAATTCCACTATCCTAGAGCACGCTAGAAAACATCCACTGAGACACAAGGAACACCAATTCTCGATCCAAACGCCTAAGACAGAGTATCCCACGCACAGCCATCTCCACCCCCAACAACACCACCAACTATACCCCCTCCAACAGACCAACAACTCGCACCTTCTAAATTTCAACGTATCTAGAAATACCAACTTACCCAAACCACCTTATTCTGCACTATGCATGCGCAGAAAAGTACAGGGTGCCGCCTTGGAGAAGAACAATAATAAATTTTCACTGCCAAGAGTCGGAGGGGAAGCTCAACAGCCACCACCCTGCTCTGAAAATCTACCGTTGTTGCTTTTGTTTGCTCGTAGAATACCAACTAGGAGCACAACACTAAACTGAAATGCCAATACAAAATCCATAGCAATGGGCCATCCCACTCCTTAGATCTTTGTCGTCCACACTTGCCGAGACATTAAGATGTTTCACACGTGCGCTTTTACACCCTCTAGTATGTTGATTCAAACAAGAGGACAGGGAGGTCAATCCTCCACCTACACGCCAGTTGTTTGCAATCATAAGACTCAATTTTCCGCATGCTCCTGAATTCTCACCCATCAAGGATACTATAAAATTATTTTGAAATCAACGAAATTAACCAATTTTGTGTAAATGTTGGAAACAACTAATTAATACAAAATGAAATGGTTTGAGATAAATTACATGAATGGAAAATTATAAATAAAGATAATGAAATATCGAATATAATAAATCAAATCTGATATAAAATAGATGGTGGGGAAATGATTTTGAAATATTATTAAGTGAAAAACTATCTTTTGATATAGTTATGTAGAGTTAAATGATTTGAGATCAATTATTGTTAAAGAAAATATAAAAAAATAATAATTTTAGTAATAAAATTAATACAATAATACTTAATTTTTAATAAATTGTAAATAATATTTAATTTTAATAAATTAAAAATATAAACAATTTTCAATATAGTGAAAAAATAAAAGAGAAAATATTTGATGGGTATGCATTTACTTTTTTTAAAATTTATTTTTTAACCAAATAATGAAATCCTCGTAATTATAACCACACGAGATATTACAAAAACATTAAAATATGGAAAATTTTATAGTGGTAAACATAAATATCCATAAAGTATAGTCTAGTGGGTTAGTTAGCATGGTTGAGTATAGTGGGCCGTCACATAATCATATATTTCGAAAGCAAAACCTATTTCATAATTATGTAATGCATTCATTTGAAAAATCCACAAAGTAATGTCAATTTTTTTTTATACGGTTAATATTATTTTTTGTGATTAAAATATAACTAAGTTAGAGGTTCAACCATGGTAATGGAAGAATGATAACTTATGGTAGGTTGTATAAATGAAATTAAAAAATATATATAGAAGGGAAACATTAATAAAATTGGAAAATAATAGAAGTGATTAAATGGGAAACTTTAATAAAGAAAAAGATTAATAGCGATGATGCAGTATAGTCTTTGCTTCTACTGCTAATTAATTGATTATTCCCACACAAAGATTTTCGCATAGTGAAAGCTTTCCACACACGCTCTCTTCGGACAAGGTCTTTCACATAACCACCTTTGAACAACTTCCTTCGCACAACTACATCCGCATTCAATAATGTCTTTCCGTCAATCATTGACATTTGAAGTTGTTATTAGTTAATGTGGGTCCCATATGTCATGTGGAATAAGCATTGCTTGCGAAATACATTCCTATATAATAATTAAAAAAATATTTGTATATTTATTAATTTAATAAAAAACATGCTATATATAACAATCATTAGATTTAACATTATTAAATAATCATTGTTACAGTTGGGTCAAAAGTGGGTTGTCTTGCTTCGAAATGACAACATAATTCTTTCAAATATGTGTGCAAGGATAGTGTGCGGAAGGACGGTGTGCCGAGAAAGGAACATAAGCCTCCACACTTAAACACCTCTGCACTTTGACGAGGCACGATCACTAAACCACACAAATCTTTCCACACAAAGCTAAATATGTGAAAGTTTCAACAACGAACAAGTTCAAAATTAATTTCCTCGTTGTGCAATATGGTTTCCTCTGCACCCCCATACCTCTACCGCTAATTAAATGATCCTCCCTACACACATCATTTCGTACAATGAAAGCTCTTTGCATAAGCATTTGTTCTCCACGCACCATCCTCCGCGGAAACACCTCCACACATGCTTAGTCCATACAGTGACATCTGCATTCAATATATTTCAATCAGTTATTGATATTCGAAGTTGTTATTAATTGATGTGGGTCCCAGATGTTGTGTGAAGGAAGCATTGCTTGTGAAATACGTTCCTAAATAAGAATTAAAAAAATATTTGTATATTTATTATCTTAATAAAAAAAGATGTTATATATAACATTATTAAATAATCATTGTTACAATTGGGTCGAAGGTGGGTTGTCTTGCTTTGAAAAGACAACATAATGTTTTTAAATATGTGTGGAAGGATGGTGTGTGGAGCAAGGAACATGAACCTCCACACTCACACACCTCCTCATTTCAACGAGGCATGATAACTAAACTGCACAAAGCTTTCCGCATAGTGAAAGCTCTCTGTATACGCTCCCTCTGCACCATGTCTTCTGCAGAACCACCTCCGCACATGCTTCCTTTGCACAACTACATATGCATTCAATAAATCCTTTCAGTTAGTCATTGACATTCAAAGCTATTATTAAATTATGTGGGTCCCAAATGTCATGTGGAGGAATCATTGCTTGCGAAATACGTTCCTAAATAATAATTAAAAAAAATATTTGTATATTTGTTACAAAAAAAACATGCTATATAAAATAGTCATTAGACTTAACATTATTAAATAATCGTTGTTACAATCAGGTTGGAGGTGGGTTTTTTTGCTTTGAAATGACAACATAATGCTTTCAAATATGTTCGGAAGGACAATGTGTGGAGAAAGGAACATAAACCTCTGCACTCACACACCTCTACGGTCGCTACAAATACCATCTACACAAGCTTCAACGATAATCTTGAATGAAAATAAAAATATATTAAACCTTATTTTGTGCAGGAGAACGAATATAGTTCATTGTGCGGAGCTAAATTCATCCACACCATTGCACTTCCTTGCTAGAATGACAGTGGTTCTCACACCGTTGTCAAATATGTATTGTCGCTAAGATATCTCTGTATTGCGAATATCACTATGTCTACGATATTATTGGTAATATTTTAATAATAAATAATGCATATCTTTGTATTATGAATATCACTAGTCAATCAAGTAAGGGTTGTGCAGAGTGTGCTCAAACCTGTGTACAATCGATGGATGCATACGATATTATTGGTAATATTTTAATAATAAATCATGCATATTCTCGTATTCCAAATATCGGTAGTCAATTGAGTAAATGTTGTACGGAGTGTGGATAAAGCTATGTACAATGAAAGCTCTCTAGACAATGAAATCTTTAGGCAGAAAACTCTCTGCATAAGCACTAGAGAATTAGCAAATATGCACACAATTGATTGTATATTTGGAATGTTGAAGTGAATTTGCAAGCACATACTCAGGGATTAAAGCTATAATTTGTCTCATATTATATTAAATTCTCCCCATAAGCATTTTTTAATTGTTATGTGCAATTGTAATTGCATAGACATATGAATAAATTTATTATTAAATAAATTTGATTTTGTTATAAAGTTAATTTAATTTAATTTATAACTATGATTTTTAAGTTTATAGTTTTTATTGGAAATATTTTAATAATAAAAATTTCACTTTGCAAGGAAAGAAGGTTTCTTAGATTTTTGCTACTTAATTGAGTAATTTGCAAAATGAAATCTCTCAGCAGAAAACACTCTGCATAAGCACAAATCCAGTGAACGTCTCTAAGAGACAAAGTGATTTTTTGCAATGTAGGAAAGCCATGTTCCTTTGTGCAGGCCAAAGACAAAGGCTTAAAATCAAGAAAAGTTAGATGGATCGTATATTTGGATTGTTGGAATGAATTTGCAAGCACAGAGTCAGGGATTAGAGCCCTAATTCACTAATTTTATTAGCAGATGTGGAAGAGGGTGAAGTTTAAACTCATATTATATTAAATTCTCTCCATAATAATTTTCTAATAGATGTGTGGAATTGTAGTTGCATAGAGCTGCCAATAAAATTTATTGTTAAATAAATTTAGCGGTCACATTGAAAGGATATCGAATAGAAAGTGTCAGTAAATAATGGATATCAAGCCTTATGTGAGTGGTTTATAGAGGTGTTATCCCGCCCCCAAAATCCTAAAAATAGAGTATTTGTCCCATAGATTGTATAACTAAAAGAAAAGATGCAGGAGAAACTCTAGGACCAGCAGCAGCAAGTGATTCACTAACATCTTTGCTAGACACACCAACCAAAGCTGCTAGTAGGGTGGATGTATAACATGTTGATCGAGCTAAAGATTTAGTATTTGAAGCAATTCTTGATTGCCCCACATTAGAGCTAGCATCATCATAGGCATAGGAAAAAGAATCAATATGTCGAAAAAACTCTACAATGAAATATCTTCACACAATGAAATCCATAAACAATATAAGCTTTGTTTATGGTTATTTTTCTAAAATTAGGCATATTTACAGGAATGCAGAGGATGCTTTTAAGCTTTCATTGTGCGTAAATCCACACTCAACACTAAATATTTTGCTAATTAATTGATTAAAAGATTTAAATAACACATAATTACCCAATGAAGCCAATTAATTGATTAAACTTTGTAATGGAATAATCAAATCTTAACTCAGGTGGCACTGTATGATATACATGACTTTCGAGAAATCAATTACGTAAAGAAATTTCTTGGTCAACAAAAGTTTCAACAATCATTTGCGTGGATGAATATTTGAAGATTTCATTTTTTAGGTGTAAAAGGATGTGTTAAAACTAATTTGTATAGTAGAAACTTCGTTGATTGTGTAGAATACTTAATCACCATATTCTCTTACCAAGTGAAAAATTTTGTGCGCGTTTTTCATAGAGATAATTTCACATCTATGCACCCTTTGTTCTCTGGCACATATATTATCCTCTGAACATTGATACATTGTCTAAAGTGCTTAAATACTGTATGGATTTTTGGTACACTTGAACAAAATAAAAGCTTTATCTGTACTTTCGTATTCTGCACAACGAAAATTTATTCCAATCTATAGAATTGCAATTAGCAATTGTATTCATAAGAGATCTATGTCTCATATCCAAAGCTATTGTCAAATGTTAATTTTCATTTTAATCAATATTGTAACATCAGATATAAAACAAAGTCTCAAAGCATATGTTTGAAAACAAATAAAAGCCGTTATCATAAAATCAAGAGAGTTGGATAGTTTTAAATGGAAAATAGTTACTATAGTTCAATCTGTAATTAGAGAATACTTCAAAGCCTATTTAGCTAATTAAAGTTTTTGTCACACTCAAATAATACATATTCAATGAACATAGAAAGGGTATCACAAAAACATAATCAATTAATTAATATGCATAGGCACAATTAAAGCGAGCTTTTATTGTGCAGAATGTCGTAGTGCGAATCAACTATAATGAAAATTTTCTCCATATTTATGTATTTCGTGGAATGAAATCTGTGCAATTGTGAAGACATTGTGCTAGTATTATATTATCAAGAGATATATGTCTATGATCCAAAACTATTGTCAATTGTTCAATTTCATTTAAAGAAACAACACATCATTGAATATAACAGAAAAGTTGAAAGCATATCTTTGGAAATTTATAGAAAACATTGTCATAACATTGATACAGAGTACAATTCATTAACAATTGTATTCAGAAATAAATGTTAATAATCGTAGCCATAATTCAGATATGTACAAGATCATATTCAAAACATAGTCATAAAAGACAAATTTGTTGAACAAATCTGAAATTGTGAAATGAATACTATAAAGTAAATGTGTTTGATCTAGCGTAAATTGGGATTGCACTTTTGTAAACCGTAACACTAAAAAAGGCATCTGCAACCAAAAAAGAACAAATTCTATATAGTTATGAGTAAATATCACCATAACATAATCAAAAAGCTAAATTCTCTTATATTATATAACAGAAAATAAAATGTTCAACAATTTGAAAATTCTTACATTATGAAAAACCATTTTTCTTGACTATGCTTATGTTAAATGTGTTACGATTCAATCACTCAATGGACAAATTTTTTCACCATATTTTTAATGTAATCCTTGTCAGGAGCAATTGTAATTTCCATTTTCACATTTTTAGTAAAAAACTCTTTTTCAATTTTCCTAACTTATTCTTACACCTCGACAACCGAGACAGAGTTCTTCTTCTTGACTTTAGAAAAAGTAATTAGCCATATGTTAATGTGTTTCGCAGTAAGATCAATGATGCTATCAAAATCCACTGCCATTGCCTGTTTTTTCTGCCCTATTTCAGACTTTAACGCGTCGCTTGAAATTAATTCAAAATTGTGTAAGATGCATGAACTGTCTAAAACTTCTATAATTTATATTTCCCTGAGATAGGCATGGCCTCTACTCTTACCTAGCCTACCACTGTCATAAATGATATCCTCATGTGTATTGATCCTCTCTGCCCATCCAACTTCCATTTTCTTTATTTGACTAACATCCAAAAGTTTATGGTTTCGCTTTGTGATATCAGAGAGTAGTTCAAGCCTCATGCTAAAAGTAACTAAATCATTGTTAGATAATTTCTTGTCTTCCCCAAGAATATTGTTAACCAATTTCATAAATATCATTATTTGTTGTTGTAAATGTGTTAAATAAAAGAATTGCTTTCCATGAATCACCAATAATTTCTAATCCTTGGCATATGTTATCAATGATATGTGACTTCACTACATTTTGTAGGTTGGAAACCTTGTTATATGTTTGTGGTGTTGCAACAGCAAAACTTGATAGTGAAGTTGATTATATTGCTAGTGGACTCATTGATAGAGGAACTATATTTAGAATGTCTTCTATTTCATTTATCTCCTTTTCAGTCTAAGATCTTATACAATCACTTTGGTAACAGACTAAGAAACTACATCAGTGGTAGATTGATGCAATACCATGAGCCCCTTCATGTCAACATCAAAAATATCAATATCCACTTGTTCTTCATGAATAATCTTTTTATTTTCAATTTTTACCTTTTCAACTCTCAATTTTTTGGTGGCTTTTTCATATTTTGCATTTTGCAATGTCGCAGGACATTCACTGAAAATAATGCCCTCTTATGAAATTTTCTCTGTTATCTTTTGATTCTCTACTAAACAAGCAGTAACCTAGTCAAGTGGTACACTACCATCATTTTCCATGTCTATAGTTTGTTGAATTATTTCTCTATTTACAACACTTTTGGACTTGGTTGTTTAAACCTTATGCATTTTTCCTGGAAAGAATTTGCAAATATTCTCTTCCTCCACTCGACGACCTGATAGCTCACCATGAACCAGTTTTCCAGTACCAAGATTTTTTCTCTTTCCTAAAATCGAGGATGAGGTTGCATCAGTACCTGGTGTGGAAGTTGGATATTGTTATGTAGGATTTAGGGATTTTTTCCTTTCTTTTTCTTTCATGTTAATGTTTGTCTCTTGATAAACTCTTTGAGCAACCATTGTTGATATTTGATATTTGACTCACTCCCAATTTTATAAATTATGTGATATGTAAATGTATTTGAAATAGACAAATATTTGGAAAAACTATTTGTTTGATTTGTTTGTTTGATTTATTGCAAAGTAAAATCATTTTGGTTATCAAACTGGCTAAAAATCCCCATAGGACTTTGGTAAAATCAAAGAATATAAAAGAAAGTCAATGCTTCAATGATTACGTTTTTCCCTTTTCATCAAACTCCCACATGGTACAACCTGAATGGGTCTTTCCACCTTTGAATCCCTCGGGTTTTTTCCTGGTTGTTCCATTATTTGTCTATCTAGAAATAGAGTAGCCTTATGGCACCTCACCCTTCTTAGGTATTTAGAGCCATCCTCCCTACCTCTGCAACATTCAAATGTCATTTTTGTTCATCGAAATCAAATTTCCACCACTCCACTATAGCTCTAACATGTATTGCAAGGAGCTCTAAATCTGCACAGAATGGAGGATCTATGAAGGGTGACGATGCATAGATGAATTTATTCTTCACAATGTTGGTGTTGCATAATATCACACCTCTGAATTTCAATTAGGTTTGAATGGCATATCTAAATATTGTATGAAAAGAACAAAATTCTCAACATAAAGCAATGAAAACTAACATAGATTAGAGATGTCATTCAAGCTCAATTGAAAATTGAGGATGTATTTTGCAATAAATCATGAATCTGAAAAACAAAAAATGCTTGAATGATCATAGATTTTTCTCTTCACAGAGTGAAAGTTGGTTGCATAAGAATTTTTTAATAGTTGTAAAAAGGTGTAGGTCCTTTATGTGATAGGGAGAGCATTTCTTTGGTTAATTTTAAAAATATTTTCCATTTAGAACTTTTGTAGATATAGTTGTGTGGAAGAACAGTTGCATAGATCTAATTAATTGATCAAAGGCTGGTCTCTCATCTAATACAAAGATAATTCCTTGTGCTTTTATTTTGCGAAGGGAAAAATATGTGCAGGAGAGCAATTGCATCGAGATCTGATTTTATAGAGATATGAATCTTTGCGCAGGATAGGTTATGTGTGGGAGAACATGATAATTAGTATTATTATGTTTCATTGTATAGATATTTTATAGTGCGGATGATGTTGTATGTGCAAGACAATATGAGTGCATTGGGAACTTTATTCGGCAAGGACGAAATTAGGATATGGTATTTGCAAGAGAATGGGGGTGCCTAGGGAAATTAATGTTAAACTATTAATGTTAATTTTTTGTGTAGAACTGTGATTTCGTGGGTGCTCTAGAAGTGTGTTATTTCTCTGCCCAATGGTGCTAGAATTAACGTGTCTATAGGTCCTTTGTAAAGGCTAGGGGGGAGGGGATGCTGAACAAATCTGCAAGATTTGTGATTTTATAGAGAAATGAATCTTTGTTTAGGATGAGGTATGTGCGGGAGAATGAGGATGCAGGGGGAACTTTAATTAATTTAACTATGAATAAATTTCGAATTAATATTATTATGTTTCATTGTGTAGAACTTTTAGTGTGTGGGATGGAGTATGTTTATTCAACAAAGATGAAATTAATGTTAAAAGTTTTCCTTTTGCAGAGCTTTCACTATGTGGAGGATGAAGTATGTGCAGGAGAGTAGTTGTGTAGAGATCTAATTTTATAGAGCTATGAATCTTTGTGGAGGAAGGGGTATGTGTGGGAGAACAGAGGTACAGAAGGGACACATATTTCTAATACGTTTATTTTTCATTTGCATAGTGTAGCACAAGAAAGAAGGGTAACCAAAGTATGGAGAGTGCAGAACAATGAGTTCATACATTAATAGGCAAGGAAGCACAATCACAGATTTATGACACATCCCTAGATAGATAGTTATCTAGATAGACTATTATCTATAGTTTTTAATCCTCCCAATGCCTTCAATGCAATACTGACAACATACAACAATTTGCTTTAGTTAAAAGCTTAGATAATAGTCAAAGTGACAGTAAGTAATCTAACATAAACCATATCCAAACGCAAACGAATTACCACAATTGCCATAATAATGACAATTGAATTTAAAGAAATAAGCCAACGTTATTCCCAAATCACATGTGGACAGCAAAACAACAACATGTGAATGACCATTTCAACTCATTGTGTATCAAGATGAGTATGTTATCCTTTTCGAACTGAATTGAAAAATATTCCGTGCACATTCCGCACAAAAGTGTATCAATATGGATCTGTAAGGACTAATGATAAAACCAATGTAATGATCGTTTAATGAAAATCATTGGTAGAGGAGCAAAAAACTGAATATACTTTCCATATTTCTTCCCTCTTTCAGATTCCTTCATGTCAAAATGATGATCAATCATCTAGCAACCTTGATAAAAAGTCAAATGATCTAAAACTCCTTACTCAAGTTGAAACCTTGGACAACCTTCACCTTAACATTCATGTTTCTTCTAATATAAGAAGTGATGGGTGCCCAAGTACATTGGATGATCTTTTATCTCCTTAAGAAGACCTAGATTTGCAAGGCTTAGATCAACTTGTTCAGCATCTTTCTCATAGTTTGCAAACTCTAGTTTTGAATTGTCATAATATTTCAATTCAAGATACTCTTGAAATTGCTCTGATCCATAAAACATCAGATACTAAACCAAAAGAATCATATTGTAATTATTTTGAAGCTTTAATATACCCTATTGAAGAAGAGAAATATAAATACAAAAATCACATTGGTATGCTTCTCTTTGACCATTATGTTGATGAAAGTTATGTTGATTCAATTAATCTTCATCCTTGTCATCATATGTTCTTGCATTCACCTCCAAGCTATCACCAAGGCATTGTCTAGGGTGATAGAGAATGTTCAAATAATCCTATGGAGCATAACATGAAAATTGATCCATTATTTTTGCAATATGATATTAGTAGCCAAATTGTAGATTTTGAAGCAAATTTAGTTACAATTGATGTCTCTCTTCCCGAGTCTTTTCATCTTTCTTCACCTATAGCACATTGTTCATTGTACCCATATGTGTTTGATGAACCTCCTATGCTAGCAGTTTCTTTCAATCCTTTGGATCTTTGTCTTGCTGTATTTTACCACAATTAGGTACAAGAAGGTTTGGTTTCACAATTAGAAGATGAAAATATTGAATTTGTTTTTCATGATTAGCTCATTTATAAATCTTTCATACGTCAACAGGAAAACATTGTAGATGTTTAAGGAATCCCTTTGATTGATTCATCTAGATTCTTTACCCATGAAGAGTTACATATGCTTGATCTTAAATATTTTAAAGGAAATGGCATTAACAATGTTTTCAGTGACACACCTTATGATAGTGGTACATATCTACCTATAAATATTTCTAAACCACCCAAATTTGATGATCCATCATATGAAATTTCAGGGACATGTCAGGGATTCGAGGTACATTAGCTTTTGTTGATGGCTATGCAGGTTCTCGTGATCTTGATGAGATCCCAAAACTATATTGGATTCATATTTTCTTTCTTAATACTTTCCTTACTGTTGTTTGACTCGATGTGAGCTCACACTTCAAGGATTTTCAAAATTTTCAAGTTAATTCTTTCAATCCTCAAGATATATTTTCTAATCGGATAAAAGATTCTCTTTTAGTTAATACTCCTTCATGCAAACTCCCTATATCAAACCAAGGGTTGCAGATCATATCTTTCATAGACGCACACAGCTTTAAACCTTGTTATTCGATTATCAAAATAAATATCATTACTAGTTGTTGGCTTGAGGGGGATTGGACCCAGGTTCAGAGTTAGTTGCGCTAACCAACAAAACCCTACACTGCCAGCCCTTACGAAAACAACCCGCTTAGTGCAGGATGTAGTCTCACATGAGGCAATATTGGGGGATGCTAGAAATAGGTTTCTATGTCCAGAAGGCTATGTGACATGGGGTTAGGGCGTTTCTTTAGTTTCAGGCCTAATCTGACATTCGTGAACCCTTATATATGAAATCCCCAAACTTAAAGTGATTTTCAGTTAAACTGAGTTATGAACATAGTGTAAAAATCTAGTCATGCATAAAATAACACATAATAGTAGATCTAGATCTTCGCGGATCACTTAAGGCAAACTATAGATAAATGGTATTCAATTGCGCATAAATACAGAAAACGCACAAGTATACCAATTCGACACAGAATTTCTTCAGATATTCTTTATTACTTCAGATCTTCCATATACAAACTTTCCAGACTCTGTACACATAGCTATAGGGGCCCGTGCATTCAGTTGCAGGAGCCTTCCCATTCACCAAAAATATTGAAAGATCGTACAAACTCACAATATATCAAAATCCATACTACTAATTGATTATCTCTTAGACTCGCTAAGACACCCTTTTATATACTTTTTTCCCATTACAATACCATGTTCTGCAAACCATGAGCAGATCTCAAAAAAATACAAAAACCAAGTGGTTTTGACCTTCCTAGAGCCCCTTGACTCCTAGTGACCTACGTTACTCGCGCTCTGCTCCTCAAAATGCAAAAACTTTACAATATCTTATCAAAACTTGACCTAGGGGACCATGTCCCAATAAGCCCCCAACATAAAGATGTGACTCATCCCTGAGTCACTCTGTTGGTATATCCTCGATGCATGCTTTGAGGCTGCTGAATTTGTATTTCAACGCTTGAATTTTTTTTGTACTCTGCACAATGGCCTGCCAGACCTCTTCAACCAATTTTTCTGTAGTTGGCCCTGTGACTGCTAAACTCATCTTCCTTTGCGTCTGTTGAAGGGATTTTAATTTCCTCTAGACATTCTATGACAATTGTCTTGCTTCATCGGCCGGTGGTTGCGTCCTTCCTAAAATGATAGAGGGCTTCCGGGGCAACTCATGAATCTGAGTATGTATCAATTTCCCTTCTTGGAGTTTGATGAACCTCTGCACAGGTGCTAAGGTTTGCATTGTCACCCTAATCTCATCAAACTGTAGTTGCTTTTTGTGGATGTTAGCTTTAAGTTTCTACAAATGCATATCCTCCTGCAGTGAGGCCCACATTTTCATTGTACTTTCAAAAATTTGGTTGCATTCATTAACTACAGCAACCATAATTTCCATATCAGCTTTAATAGCAACCTCGTGTTGCTCTCAAACTTCTGGAGGGGTGGTAGGCTATAGCTTCATTTGAATCTCGGAGATCTGCAATTGCAGCTCAAGCCACACCTTTTCTACCTTAGCCTTAGATTCTTAGACTATGGCTATCAGTTTTCATAATTTCTCAGCCAAAGCTGCCTCTGCTAGAATCTAGAGCTCTGGAAGCTTGCTGCATACATGCGTTATTGTTGCCTCCAGCTGCTGACTACATACAACAACCTCTTCTCGATCCTTGAGTGCCTGCGCCTTTTCCTCAAACATTTGTTGGTTGTTAGTCTTGACTTCACTAATAACCAGTAATGCTCGTTGTTTTCCAACCCTAAGCTCATCCGAGGCTCCTTGATGCAACTCATGTAATGTCTGAATGGGAAGCATCGCAAGGTTAAGGTTCAAGTTCTTCATATGTAGGAGGCACCCGCTATCTTCTGAAGTGTCAAGATGTAATGGTCCCTCTCATAACTGCACTGTGCAGAGGTTTGTGATCAGTTCTACTTGTGAGTTTTTCACGCTTGCTTGCTTCAGGCTTGCTTGACCCACGCTCGCTTGTAGAACACTAGTTTGTAATTGCAATTTCTGAAGGCTCTGTTGGACCTTCGTCAAGACGGATTGGTATTGTTCTTCTATGTGCCCCCAGATGTCTTCCATCACAGATCAGACAATATCCCCAATTTCATCAAGATCCCCCTTCGTAAGGGACAGTGGCTCTACACTCGTGGACTTGTTTGATTTTTGTTTCTTCCACACTCCGCTTCTGTCGCTTTCTCATAATGAACAGAGACTCGAAGTTCTATGTGCCCACAAAATGGTCTTTGCCACCCTCTTCCTCCTCAACAGTTTCTCTACCGACTATGCGCTCTTTTTTCAACACAATGGTTTCCTCCAGGTCAATCATGACCTTCTTAGGATCCTTCTTGGAATTCTTCTTGGGATCCTTCTTCTCAACCTGTGTTTCTGCATCGGTCGTGCTTGCACTTGATACTATCATTATCTTAGCTGGGGTGAGCCAATCGCTCGGCCACTTACTGATGATAACTGAAATATGTTATTAGGCTACCAGATAAGGCAATGCATGCCACTCTTCCGTCAAATCCTTCTTCGCGCAGATATAGACATTGTGAAAATCGGCCTTGAACTTTGCAACATTACAATACTGATCAAATAAGGTAGGTGATAACTACGGTTGTTGATTAATCACTATGCGTAGATCTGTTTCGAACAGAACTGAAAAGATCTTATTCTCCATGGCCCTTGTAGGGTCTTTGGATGCCCATAACGATGCATATCGAGCATATTCACAAATATCTGGGTCCACCATAGGGAACTACGATTCCTCTGGTGCTTTCCAAGCGATTAAGCAATCAGAAGCAATAGTCATGCATAATGGAATGGATTTCCTTCCTCCTGTGCTTCATGGAAGTCATCCAAGAATTCCTGGCACAGGTACCTTACCTAGTTGAACTGGACCCCCCGGATGCACTGTGCGACCAATGACACAATAGGGTTCGACACTTCATCTGCACGCTACTTTCACATAATATTCTCAGCCAAAATAGAGGCAGAAAACCACATAGCCTTATCATTGATAGATCTAACAACGTAGCCCAGGGACTTCTTGATCAATCCAAAGTCACTCTTCATTTGATCTTCTAGTTTCTTCTCCTGTGACTTGCCTACAAAAGCATCATCCGGATTTTTCCCCTGACAGAGCAGCGCGGTAATTCATTTGATCATCATCTCATTAATAGGGATGGGCTCTCCCAGCCATATTCACTCATCGTGGACCAACGCCAACAACTGGCGCACACAAATAGTGTTAACGATACTACGTCTTAAATGGGGAACATACAGCATGTTTAACAAACCTTTGCGCTCAATTCCAACAACCCACTTCATAATTTCAATGCGTGTGACACCAACTTCTTCATAATATACGAATTTGAGGTACTAGCTGGGCTCAAATTGGGGATATTTACTGCGATCATTTAAATCCCAATATTCCATCTTCAAGGGCGGTACCCGAGCCAATAATTCACCCTCAATAAGTACGTCTTTAGGTAAAAGCGAAGTAAAAACCTTATATTGAACCGCATTTGGATCCTTCATGACCTTGGATGTTGACTTCTGTGTTGACATATATGGAGGCAACCTAGAAATAGGTTCTACATCTTCTACAATGATGTCTTCAAAGTCGTCGGTCAACTTCTCTTCATCCAAGTCATGTGATTCCATTGGCTGCTTGTTCTTATCCATTTTACCCTTTCGTCTCTTCTCAGTTGGAATTTTCTATGACGATTGCCGAACCAAGTTTTGCTACAACTTTTTCTTCTTCTACGTTGTTGTTGCTGAGGTAGCAGCCTACCATCTAAGGGATCTCAGCGTTGTAGTATGGGTAGGTTGTGTAGCAGTCATGATATATCCAAGGCCTCTCTGCGAGAATTCCCTTTCTAATTCTGCCCAATTCGACTCAGACATCCAACAATTCTCATGACTCACAATTAGGCACAAAATCACAACATAAGCTCTATGAAAGAAAAATCTCTAAATGTGGAGCAGGGTGCCATATTTATAACCCAATTCAAATTCAAACTCTCTGTTCCCCCTCAGATCTTCCTCATAAATGTGAATTTGGAGGAATATTTTCCCAGATTTGCGCCTTAAATGCATTTCCCCCACTCCTTTTAATGACAAAATCGTTGTCAAATCAATTGTAGTTGTTCCAACAGTCATTTTTTAGGTAGGTTGTGCATAAATCCTCCTTGTGGCGTAGCTACCTCATCGTAGCTTCCACCTGTTCCATCTTCCAAAACATCACACAAGCATCCCTCCTCGATAATAGTTTTCCTTGGTAGAGTAGTTTATAGTCTTGTTCTCTCTTGCAACTTCCAGAAGTACTAATACTTTCCTATTGTCATGTAGTCATAGCACAGGGGTGGGATCACTCCTATAAACCTTCAACCTACTCCCATTAATCCTGCCATGAAATGCTTCCCCATTCAGCTTCTCGACCTGAACTATGCCACCATCCAAAATATCCTTAATTACATACGATCCTAGCCATTGCATCTGAAACTTCCCTGGAAATGTGGTAAACTTGTTGTCATACATTAGGACCAAATTTCCATTCTTGAAACTGCGCTTCTTAATGTGACAATCATACCATGCCTTTTCTCTAGATTTTTGTACTTGCTGATGAAAGCCAACCAAAAAGCGGTCTTTCTCTAACGCAAGTTGTTGTGCTTGGCATTCCTCCATTACATCGTGATCTACCATCTCAGTTACTATTGTGATCCTTAGGATGGGCACTATGTATTCCATTGGCATTACTACTTCTTGTCTATAAACTAGTCGAAAGGGTGCTTTCCCAGTCAATTTCTTACAAGTAATCCTATATGCCCATAGAACCATAGGTATGTGCACATCCTAATCATTCCTATTCACATTGAAGGCCTTTGTGAGGGAATTCTCCAAGATCTTGTTGAAAGATTCGATAATGCCACTCACCTGAGGATGATATGGTGTACACTTCTGATGGTACATCTTGAACTCTTCGGTTAAAGCTACAATTGTCTCATTCAAGAAATGTCAACCTCTGTCACTCATCAAAATCTTCGGGCATCCAAACCTTAATAGAATAAACTCGAATATGAACTTCGTAGTAGTGTCTGCACTGGAATCCTTCACAGGTTGTGCCTTTTCCCACCTGGTTAAGTACTCTGTCACTATGATAATATAACGTGTTCCCATATTTTTCCCTGGTGGTTGGATAGGTCCAACGAAGTCAATTTCTCATTTATAAAATGCTTGTATTTAATGGAAGTTCATCCCTTCGTGATGGTCTCCCGATCCTTGGACACACATCGCAGACACTGCAGTATTCCTTGGAATATTTATGTATCATCGGCCACCATAATCCTACTTGTGGGATCTTTTGTGCAGTTTCCTTGCCTGCATAGTGTCCTCTAGCGACATCACCATGTGCTTCAACTAGAATATTGTATATTTCATCTTCAAGCACATATCAGCGTAGAACTTCATTTCACCCCATCTTATATAATTTCCCTACAATCACAGAAAAATCCATAGCCCTGACAACCAATTCCTTCTTTTGTTGTGTCGTATAACCTTCAGGAGCTATGCTAGTAGATAAAAAATGGATAATGTCTACAAAATTCTCATCCACAATCTTGATAGCACAGAGTTGCATGTCAGGCAATCCTTCATCAATATTTGTAGGTTCTTCACCATTATTGATCAAAGAGAGGTGGTCCAGTCCATCATTCAATCTCTTGGGCTTCACTATCACTTCAAAATCATATTCTTGGAAAAGGAGCAACCACCTACAGATTCCCCCCCCCCCAACACAGGCTTATTGACCAGGTACTTCAAAGCAGAATGATCTATGTACATCTTAAAGTGTGTAACTAGAAGATAATGCATGAATTTTTGTAGTGCTTAAACCATGGTCAATCCTTCGCACTCTATGGTGGAGTAGTTCCTCTCAACCTTAGACAGTTTGTTGGCTTGAGGGGGCTTGGACCTAGGTTCAAAGTTAGTTGCACTAACCAACAAAAAGCTACACTACCGGTCGTTCCGACAACAACCCACTTAGTGCAAGCTACAATCTAACCCAAGGCAGTATTGGGGGATGCTCGAACCAGGTTTCTGCATCTAGAAGGCTATGTGGCATGGGGTTAGGGTCTTTCTTTAGTTTTAGGCCTGATTTGACCTTCACAAACCCTTATCCATGAAATCCCCAAACTTAAAGTGATTTTCAGTTAAACAGTGTTATGAATGTCATGTAAATGTCTGGTCATGCATAAAATAATGCATAACAGTAGATCTAGATATTCACGGAGCATTTAATACAAAATACAAATAAGTGGCATTCAATTGCATGTAAATGCAGAAAATGCACAAGTATACAAATTAGACATAGAATTTATTCAAATATTATTTATTACTTCAGATTTTCCATATACAAACTTTCCAGACCCTACACACACAGCTACAGGGGCCCGTCCACTCAGCTGCGGACTTACCAAGGTCTCCACACACTCAGCTGCAAGAGCCTTCCCCTTTTCCAAAAATATCAAAAGATCGTACAGACTCACAATATATCGAAATCCATACTACTGATTGATCATCTCTTAGACTCACTAAGACGCCCTTTTATGTAATGTTTCCCATTACAATACCATGGTCCGCAAACCATGGTTGGATCTCAAAACAATACAAAATCTAAGGGGCTTTGACCTTCCTAAAGCCCCTTGACTCCTAGTGACCTGCGCTAGTCATGCTCTGCTCCTCAAAATGCAGAGACTTTACAATATCTTATCAAAACTTGACCTAGGGGACCCAATCCCTATACCAGCTAAAATATTTATCCCTGTCAAATCCTTATGTGGATGATCAACTTCTTATTTTTCTAGTGTATGTTATGAAGTTGATCATTTTCCTAGCATAATCTATCCTCTTAGGAGTTATCGAGTGTTTTAATCATTTGGCGGAGGTAATTCCTCAAGATGATATTAATGTTGGATCTGATTTGACACACTCTTCTGATCTTTTCTCTACCTGGTTTCATTATTCTTTGTTGATCGTGATTTGTTCTCTGAGTTTGTTCTACAAAAAATCAGGGTTAATCTTGTCAACTTTTGCGATGTCAGTTCATTATATAATCAGATGCAAATTAATGATTTCCTACACTTGAAAATAGGAATCAATCATTTCTTAATGTTATCATGTGAGGAGGAATATTCTCTAATTCGAAGCGCCTATAGAATCTCTCAAATTAAGACATCCTTAACTTTGAATAATGGAAAATCTTATGTGTTAACCATCAGATTCGATCAACACACTAGCCTTAACAAATTCACCCCTTTAATTATTTTTCCACTAGTGTATTTGATGATATTTTTGGGTTTATATTCAATTCATATCCTTATTGTTCACATTCTATTCAAGAAGTTGAGGCTCTTTAGCATTGCTTGATGGTTATGTCAAGTCCCCACAGTCTTGATAAAATGTTTTAGTGAAACCAATTTATGTTTTCTTCGCTTGATCTCTACATGAATTTCAATCTCTTGGAGCTAGGTGTTTTTATGATTCAATTACTAACTAGTTAGAGGAATCATATGTGACAAATTCATTTATTAATAATAAGTTCCAACACTATCTTGAGCTTAACACGAATGGATGTATGTTTGAGAAATTTCTTCAAGTTATTCATGTTTATAATCTTATATATTATGGTAAAATTGTAGGTTGGATAGAGAAAGCTTTCAAAGCACACCTGCATGCTTGTAGCCTCAACCTTCATCCTTACGTATAGGTAATATAAGTAAACATCTTTATCTTTGTACATTGTTTTATTTGGCTATTAATCATTCATATCTTTCAGATTATTTGTAAGGAAAATTTTTTGTTGTTGCATTGGAAATTTCACCCCACTTAGCCCTAACCTTCTACCTAGTTAGGTTAGGTTTAGGCTTAGGTTCATTTTAGTTTTCCTTTTGCATCACACCATCCTTTCATTCTTCTTTTCATCTGTCTTTACATTGGCTCTATTTTCTTTCTTGCTTTTTAGTCCTTTCCCTTTTCTTTTCCTTTTTTTAATAATACTTTGCATGAAAACCGCCTCCTTTGTCTTGAAGAGAACTATGTGGAAAATCTTGTAAAGGGAAATAGTGACAATTAACAACGCTTCGCTATCCTGTGATCCCCTTATTTTGTTGGGTTTACATAGCTTTAAAAGTTAATGATGGTTGGATAAAAAATATATTCATTCCAGACTAAAAATTCTTCGGTAGAACTATGAAGCCCGTATCTATTTTAGAATCTCCATTCCTCACTCAGTCTTGTGATTGAATGGTTTTTTCACCTACCAATCTAATCAAGTATAGAAGGGAAAGGAGAAAACTAAAAGTGTGCACATCAATTTTAGAGGGATATAAGAGTCTTTGCAAAATTAATAACCTCTCTTACCTACAAATAAGCCAGGATCTCTCTTACACCCTGGTGATTAAACATTGATAAAATTCCAATGAGCATATTGAAAATAAAATAAGGGATGAAAGAAGAGAAAGGATTCTTATACAGAGAGGTGAAGCAAGCAACTTCATCGAGGTACTGATTAGGTTTGTTGGAAGTGAAGCAATGCTTGTGTTCATGAAAGTGACTCCATCAGGGTACAAAAGAGGCTTGCTAGAAGTAAAGAAACACCAGAGTTAGAATTAAAACTCTAACCATCCTAAACCTCTGAATATATAATATCCTTCTCCCCAGTCGAAACAATTGAGATATGGAAAGCCTTATAAATGTGTTTGAGATAATAAAGGGAATGTGAGGGACCACATCTATAATAGGGATAAGTGAGGAAGTTGAGGTGATCCACACAGTGAATCAATACTTCCTAAAAGGTTAGACTTTGTGCATAAAGATAAATTTAAAAAAAGAATTTAGGTTGTTTCTAGTGAATCACCAAGCGTTGTCATTGTGATAAACACCCACTAAAATTTTTCCTACATCTGAATTATGGAGCCTCCTTATTGTCATGCCATCTTTCATTTCAAGCCATTAAAGCCATGCTTGGTTATGTTGTTCAAGTGTTCAAGTCTTTCTTTAAGAATTCTAAGTGTTGAAGCAAAATTAGTTTACGTTCTTACCTTGCAATACCTACATAGCAAACTTCTTCTAAGCAAGCCTAATAGTCAATATGTATTATTGGAAGTCAAGCATTGCATAGTCCTTAATGATAGTCACTACGCAGTGCCTAATGATAGCAAATACATTGTCTCTAGAGATGGTGACTTTACAATCCTTGATGATATTTCTTGTGCAGACCTTGATGCTAGTGCTTGTTCAGTTCCACAAGAGAGAGATTATGGAATCCTTATGGAAGTGACAATGTGAGGGCATCCTCTATAGATAGTGATTTCACACTCTTGGTCAACAATGAGAGTGTACTTCTTCAATTCATTTAATTCACTATTGGCTCCTAGTTTCCGGACATGTAATAAACACACTCACCAATCTTAACCCTAATTGCATGTTTTCTCTTCCTATATAAAGAGTTAAGTCTAGAGCTCATATTTATATTCATATTTTACTTTTGAGCTCTATGCATGGCTGGAAAATGAGAATTCTCTCACTCATTGTTGCAAATACCCCATTTTCTTAGTTAGTTTCTCAATTACCACTTTTACTTTAGCAAGTGTCACTTTTGTCATGATTTCATTCTTACATGTATTGTTTGTATTTTATTTTTGTTTACATGTGTTGCTTTCACTCATGCATGCATTTATTTCCCTTGTTTTCACACATATTAAAGAGCACCATGGCACACCTTCTAGAGGCAACTCCAACACACTCTCTTGCACTAACTGATGTTACTTATCATTATAACATGTGTCAGATACATTCTCATGGTATAGTGCACCTTTGGTTACAGACAACACTTGTGTCGTAAAGTTGCATCTTAAGTGTTGCACTTGGAGATAAGTGTTGCTTTACTATCATTTTGTTGTATACATGTTGATTTTTGGTATTATATATCTAATGGTCATGTGCTTGGTTTTATATGTGTTTGTGATCATGTTCAATATTTTTGTATGTTCTTACTCTTACTCTCTTGTCTCATTGATCCCACACTTAGTCAATTTTAAAGTTCTCTTGGTCCTCACAACTTTTCTAATCCATGACTAACACTTAGCCCTCAGCCAAGTATACTAGACACTGCGCATTCCTAAGCCATAGTGGTGGATTTTTAAACTCCTGAAACTATGCACTGCATAATCCTAGAGGACATCCTCCTTCTACTACGCATTGAGCAACTTCAGAGCATAGTCATTTCATCTCATTGATTACATTTTTCTAATGTGAAATTTTGATCAACCTTACCTAGCACTATACACTATGCACTTCTGGTGGACATTTAGGTCATTTTTGGACCCCTACAAAATCCAATTGCACAATTCTTAGCCCTTCTCCCTCAACTATTGTGCATTTCGTAGTTATATTACTCAAGCCTTGCCACCCTTGTCTCTAGCAGAGCTCAACTATGCAATCCCTTAGTCTGCCTTCCCTTATTATGTATGGTGTAGTGTCATTGGATATTAGGTCTATCATTCAGCCCTTGTGGTGCTCAACTTCATAGTGCATGGGTTCTCTCCCTCAATCACTATCGATTGCATAGTCATAGTCCCTAAGATTTCTATCCTTACCTTCTAGACTTTCCTGATGTGCAAGTCATGTCTTGCCTGTCCCTTGCCACGGTGCATTATGAAATCATAGTTCCCAAACCCTCACTCCTTACCTTTTGAATTTGTGAATTATTCTCAACAATGCCTCTTCCCTCAGCCCCTTCACATTTTCCCATCACAATTAGCATTTGTACAAGATAGAATAGGTGATTTCAGGACTAGTGTTTTATTATCATGAGTGAACTTCATTTGTAAGTATTATCATCCTATCATGGAAAGAAAATTCTCAAGGAGGACACTTGTGGAGATGAGTCACAAAGATTTAATCACTCAAGAGTAAAGGAATATTGGACCAACACAGAGAGATGGTAACTCATGTTGACTTAGAAGGTTCCAACACTTACCCAGACCCTTTGGAGGGTGAATATGAAGTACAAGCTAGATCTATCATGAAGGATTGAAGACATAGCAACAAAAGAGGAGAACATGGAACTGATACATTACAATGAAGTCTCATGTTACAGCCACCAAGCCATGGCTTCTCAAATTGTTACCCCAAAATTCTTGTGTTTTCCATGTATGATGCCACAATTTGTGGAATGTAATTTTGTATTGCCCAAAAATGAGAAAATGTAAAATGTGTGGAAGAAAAAGAGTCACACATGGAATGTAAAAAGTCACTAGGAAGTCCTAGAGTCATGTAGGATCTTAGAGGTCACACAAAAGCTAAAAAGTCACTTGGTAGCTCAAGAGTCATGAGGTAGGTCAAGAGTGACATGGGAGGTGAATAGTCACCTCATTTGTTATAAATAAACCTGCATGCCTCAAACAAAATGACTTTTCACCTTGGCTTCTCTAATTTGGCATAGGAGAGAAGATCATTCTTTGGAGGAGCAAGTGGTGACATAATGTTCCATTATTGGGGCTAGTGTTGCATCATTGTAAATGTGTACTTGGAAATTTCAAAGCTCTCAGAGCCGACACACTTTCATGCATGTATTGCGAATGTTGTATGACTACTATTCTAATTTTTGTGGTATATGTTTTTTTTCATACATACTAAATAAAATGAACTATTTCATTGGATTTCATATACATCTTGTTGAATTTGCATTGTTACTTTCTTTCATGATCATTTTTACTATGTGAACTATTTTTCAAGTTAACTAACAGTTCTTTCTATGCTTTCATGTATATTTACTAGAATAGTACTATTACTTTTCTCTTAAAGGCTCGCTCTTTCTACTATGTTCATGGAAGAACCTTATATATGTTGAAATTGTATGATTCACAGTGTCAACTTAGTT
>APFE030456470.1:22714-39664 GCA_000404065.3 Pinus taeda | reverse complement strand
CTTTTGGGGATGTTAGTTAATGATTGGGGAAAACAGAGAAGGGGAGTCAGTTATACCTCTTTTGAGCCTTTTTGCTTACAAATCCTTGATGATTATGTTCTGCATGATATTATACCTAAAAACCTGGAACTGGTCAGCAATTCAACAACCTCAGGACTACCTACCCAGCCTACTTGCCTAGAATTTTTTCTTCTTTTGTTTGGGGGTGCACTTAGACTTGCAAACCCGTCATTCTTTTCTTTTGATGCTTTCCTATCTACATACTACCCTTATTTCTTCCAGAGCCCAGATTAAGCTATTGGGCTCCTCTGCTTCTCTACCTATCTAAGAATCTGCCAAGATTAAACTGTTTGGACAGATTTACAATCTCTATATTCTAAAACAGGAAATTTAAACCTAGGGAGACCAAGATTAAACTGTTTGGACCTCCCTTTAACTGAAAAATGGCGATACGGGGATAACTTTACAAAATTTGAAGGCAATTGAATGAACTTGAAGTAGCCTTCTTCACTTGGATACTGTTAAGCAAATATGGAGCATTGCAGCAAGCAAAGTACGACATATTTGGCCTGTAAAATGCCAATCGTGAAAAATGAATAACCTGCTGCAGCAGGAAGCTAACAGACTTCATGATGGGGATACCCATTATTAGTGGCGGCATCCAGCATCGTTAATATATCCCCTTATCCCTAGTGGAACCTTTTCTCCAGATGATGATGGAAGACTAATGCAATCAAGGTCTATTGTACCTGGCATTTCAAAAATGTTCACCAAAGACATGGATGTTAGCTCGAACGGTAATAATATATTACCAAAATAATAATATGAAAATATTATTTCCGTGAAGCCTTGGGATTCTAGGCTTGAGGCAATTAGGTTAAGGTAGGAAGAAAATTCATGTCTAGGTCACAATTAAAAATCATAGAACATGTCACATTTTAATTACGCAGTGCAAGTCGTACTTGCCAGCTGCAAAGCAGGTCACATTTTTGTTTTTGTCGTGGAATTTGCATTTCCAATTGAAAGGGTAGGTTGTTATTTTTGGTTGCATGACTACAAACTAAAGGTGTGATTGGAAACATCAAGGAGGACTTGGCAAGGTTAGGTCATGATTTAAGTTCAAGGTATAGCTTTGATTGGTAGTGCAGGTCGCATCTGGAATTAGTAACAATTATGTGATTGACGATCTTGAAAAATTGGAATGGTGAGTTCACATCCTCAATCTCTATCACAAAATGAAAATATAAATGGCGCATTTTGTAGATGAATCATGACTTTTCATAGGTTGCAATTTGCAACCGTATCTAGGTCGCAACCTCAAAGAATAGCTAGGTAAGAAACCAGCAATCGAAGTGTTGGAATTTTGAGCTAAAGGTTAAATGACAATGCTCTTATGTGGCTACAAATATAATTCCAAGTTATACCTTGAACTCCAAACCATAAATGAATTCATTTTATCGAGAAGTGAACAAGTGATGGTGTGAGGTGTCACAGCTCAACACTATGGAAATCCCAACCTTTGTACACCCAGAGTAGGTGCAAATGCAACCTAGCCATGGAATTCACTGGGAAAATACAACTCATAAGCTATGGAAAATGGAAGTCGTGAACATATTCAATATGAATTTGTTGATGGGAAAATCCTATGCTTGCATAAAATGACCCTCCTTACGCACACCTGAGACAAGCCCATATGAAAACAAAAGGTAAAACATGAACACAACCAAAATATAGGGAAACTTTAGGGTATTCAAACGTGGATATTAGGGTTAAAAAATAGGCAAGAGAAAATGTTAATGGGATTTGGATATGGGTAAATTGAAGGGTAGGCTAAGGGTAGGTGGAACAATTATGGGAGGAGTGACGAAGTTTAAACATGCAGGGAGAACAAGGTTAGGAAGGTAACACATAGAGATGTGATGCAAGGGAAGATACTTGTCAATTTGCAACAAAGAATATGATTGTGAGCATTACTTACCTCAAGTCGCAAATCGCAGGGCACTATGGAAGCTAGAGGGCTCACTGGTGACTCCGCCGTGAAGACAGAATGGAGACAAGAAAGTGAGCGAGGTTATTTTATAAGGAGGGCCATGTGTGTGGAGGTAGGTCACAAGTCATAAGTGAGATTCATAGTGAAGAGGTCGTGAGTCACATGGGAAAGTATTAGTGGAGATGTGATGAGAAGCACGAATGCAATTTTGCGACCTGGAGGAGGCGGCAAGTTGAGGGTGTGTAATGCTTTGTTCATGCATGACAAGGACAAGAAGGCCACAAGTCGCGATCTGAAATCACTAGGAGGAGCCACTAGGGATATAAATTGTGACTTTGCAACTTTAGTGTGAAAGAGTGTAAGGAGGGGTCACACATTGCAAAATGAGAAGGTTGTAGAGTTGCAATTGTTGACTAATGTTGTGACTTGCGACTTAGGACAAAAACTTAGGTCTTATAATTTCAAGCTTTAGTTTTCCTGGTTTATAGGAAACCCTAGGTGATTAATGAGGCGTGAAACCCTTAGAATATTATAGTAAAAAAATGATAGGAAATTCAGTATGGGGGGCCTCCAAAATTTTGAAAGAGTAAAAAATTTTAGGGTTACTGTAGCAACTACAATAAGCTCACAATGATTTATGTTGGGACTAAGCATGTTTTTTATTTTCTGCGGGATTAGAACACCAAGGATAGTGTTCCTCCAAAGGGGATGGGTTTGTGACAACCCTAGGCTAATCCCCTTCATTCTAAATATTTCATATATTTTGATTATAACTAAAAGGCCTAAGAATAGGGACATGGATTCCAGAGTTTGAGGAAGGAAATTACTTGTGATTTGAAGGAACCTTGACCGGTTTCATGACATTCATTGAAGGGTTGGAACATGTTCCTTAAATGGATTGGTTTTATATATTAATTAAGTAGGAAAGACGGACAAAATATGTTATACCTCCCTTGGATAATTCCACAATGCAGAGATGACAAAATTTAAGAAGGATGGATTGTGTTGGAAGCAGGGATAGTTGAATTCAACCAATAGGAGAGTGGGGTAGGGAGTTAACACAACAACATCACCAACATTGCTTAGAAACTAGAACCATTGTAGTCGAAAGGGAGAGGGGGGAAACAATGTCTACCCCATGCAACAAAAAACAATTGCAACAAGCTAAGAAAAGGGAAGCATTCTCGAGGGGACGAGACTACACTCCACACACCATAGAGCATGGATAATTTGCAATAGAGCATGCCCACATATTAAGAGAATACTACCACTAATACAAACAAAGACACAAAGAGTGCAAGGAGTGCACAACTAAGTAAGAACAAGAAAAGATAGGATTGTGATATATAGGAGGAAAAAAAAACCTAGTGCACCACGGAAGAAGGGCAGAAAGATCTATGTTTTTATCAGAACACAAGGGAATATATCCACTCTTTGGTTGAGAATTTCTCTTAGGTGAGGATAGTAGTATTTGGATCCCCTGTAAGACTGGAGGCTGGAGATCGTTTTCTTTGGATTCCCTTGATAGCTTGGGTGGAGACATGTTCCTTGGATTCTTGGTAGGAGATTTATTTAGCTTCCCTATGATCATTTTCTTGGTATTATAGTGTGATATGGATTTTCTTTTTATTTTGAGGTTGGATGCACAACCTCTGGATTTTGTTGTTGTTTTCAGGGTGGAGGTGTAGCCTTTGGATTCCCTTACTGATTGGAGGGTGGAGGCACAAACTTTGGATTCCATTTTTGTTTTGGGGGTGGAAGCACAACCTTTGGATCCCCTTATTGTCTTGAGGTTGGAGGAATAGCCTTTGTATTTACTTGGTGAATTGAAGGGTGGAGGTGTTGGGCCTCTATATTACCTATGTGATATCAATTGCATGAAGTAGCTGGTGGGCAATGATGCATGGTCTTCTAGATTCCATGTTTTAGCTAGAAGATTTGGATTAATCCCTTAATCACTCATCCTCAAGCTCTAGAATCTGGCTCAAGGGTGAATACTACAAGAAATAATTGGTTGCAGTGTGTCTAAGGTTGGGTGGAGAGTTAAAGTCCCAATTTCAGTTACCTTGCTCAATTTATCAAAGATAAGTATCGGTTTATGACTCTCATTTTTTTAATGTTTTATATTATTGTTTAATACCTTGTTTTATCATGGCTTGTAATGTTCAGGAATGAGGTATTCCTGTATGAATAAGAATATTTGTTTTAAAGGAATGGATATGAAATGGTTTGAGTTCCTACATTTTCCTAAGGCTTGTTTTGATATGGACCTAATGTGTTGGTCCAATACTAGTAATATGTCATGAAATATGACTTTATGCTTGCCTAAGGAATGTTGAATCCTTGTGTATGTTCTAAGTAAATAAAAATATTTCATGCAGGTACCCTTGGGTTTATTTTTTTGCTTATTATTAGCATGTGAGGCTTGTAGTGTCGTGAATTTGTATGAGCTGGAAGTGACCTAATGAGCAGCAATGAAAATAAATGGTCAAATCTCTGTGTACAAGTTGTGAAACTAAAAAGAGTTATATGTTAACGCATTTTCTTGTTTCTTGTATTATTAATATTAACTAATAATAAAGATGATGGTTGCTTTATATTTAGGAGTGGGTCACTCCTATATTCATCACGAGTCCTAAAACTGGCCTAAATGGCTATGTATAGAAGAGATAGGCAATTCTATGTTAACTAAATGAATGCCTGCATTGAAATTTTTTGGATATTAGGTCGGTGACTACCCTCCAAGCTCAGGAGGGATAGCTTGTTATGTATCTATATATACTGATATATCGAATGGATTACACTGAACCTTGTATAAATCTCAAGAGAGATGGTGTTAAAGCATAGTAAGCACAAATGTAATTGAAAGCTCGAAGGGGTGGCCCAAAAAGGCTTACATATGCTCCTATATATATTATAGATTGTGCAGCCAAGTTTGGCAAGGCACCTTATACATGCGTTAATAGTTAAGCGTCGAGGGTGGAAAAGTTTCACTATATACAATCGCATTTATATTGTGGGTGCCGGAAGTTAGGGCCCAAGAAAGTGTGGAGACACACACCGTCAACACCATATGGCTGGGAGCCATGTCCTATCGTGAAGGCAGAGAGATATAAGTTGTAGAGGATAGAAAGCATAGGCACCATCCACGTGTCTCGGAGTTTTATCCCTAGAGATTTCAAGGGGAACCCCAAGGGAAACTCCCAAGATTTTAATCCCGAGGTGACTTGGCAAGTGGGGTCGGTTGGTAAGCATTTGGCTCAATAATGTGGCAGAAAATCCAAAATCATTTTAAAATGAAAATTTGTATCTTACCCTGCGGAGGTCTAGGAAGGACTCATGCCCAGCATGGTGGGTCATGTGGTCTTGGAGCCACATGGCATCTTACCAGAAAGACACACGTCAATCAATTTTGAAGGTTTGAAGGCCCAAGTGAGCTGAAAGCGAGTGACATGTGTCATGATTGGATTGGAGTCATGTGGAGGGTGACATCACCCAGGGATAAAGGGCCAATGACGTCACCTCGGCACTTTGTTCCCAATGATTTAGCGAGGAGTCGGGTGCAACCCTCACCAGGATTTTATCCCCAAGGTGGCGTGGCAAGCGGAGCCCACATGTACATGCATGGACAAGCGTGTGGAAAAATATATTGGTTGAATTTTGTTGAGGTGGTGATAATTGTGTCAAGCTCCCATGTAACCCTCCAAAATAAGAATGAAGGTAGAATTAGCACAGCGTTAAGAATTTGTGGCATTGTGGAGCCATGCAAGAAGCCCCAATGAATAACAAAGTAATATGTGGAGGAGGGTCCATGGGGATATCCATTTAATCTCAGAAGGATTGTCCCCAACGTTTTCAATGGGAGTCGTCTAATGAGGCGGAGGAATTGCCCAGACAGTCAAAAGTGGTCAGAATCTGGGCAAAAAAAATTCAAAAAATTTTGTAGAGGCAATGTTTGAATCGTGTTTTTGATGGTGGAAATGGATTCAGCACCATCAAAAACATCTAGGACACCTAAAATTTTGAAGTTTAACAACTATAATTTGGATTTACAAAAATCCTTACCGGATTTTCTCTAAATATAACCGAAATTTCCATAACTTTCCAGGCAACTCCTCCGCCTCGTTAGACTATGCGCTTTCAATGGGGGACTACATAGGTTTCTCCTAGGATTTTATTCTTGGGGTGACATGGCCTTAGAGGGGCCCGCACCCATATAGATTATACGATTATGTGTGTGTGTGTCATATGGTGGACTAGGTATGCCATGGGATAAGTTATTACGTGACTTCAAAATGAATAAGTCGGAAGATAAGGTGACACTAAAAGGTGGTAGTGTGGTCGCTGACTTTGATAGCCAAGTGGGCATCACGTAGGGACTACAAGGGTGACATGTGGTGGGCCAAATGATGTGGTTGTATATGATACGATAGTTTTTAAATGGTCATATCTTTTGATCCGAGAATCAGGTTGGGGAAATTTTTATATTGTTGGAAAAGTCTCAATGATATGAATGCATTGATGTCATTCATTTTGGGTTTTGAGAAATTTGAAAAAGGTCGAAAAAATTAGAACCCATTCCCATAATTGGACCTTAGAGATTAAGTCAATCTAGTAACTTCCTCCTTCTACCTTTAGTCGGGGCTAAGGATAGTAGGGGGTATGTTACATATATCCATGATTATATGTGTTTGAATATAAGATAATATGGTTTTAATTAAATTATAATTTTAGAACTTAAAAAAAAAATAATAATAATAATAATTAACTTGATTCAATCAAATTTCAAATAGATAAAAATTATTTTAGTAAGCTTGGTGTGTGCCCTAAAATTGCTTTTGCTTGGCTAAGAGCATGTCTTTCTCACACATAAGGAAACATGTTTACACCCAAAGACCGACCTAGAGGCATCTAGCAAGGGTGAAAGCCTACCCCCTTATGGACCCATCTAGTAGGAGCAAAAGTTTGCCCCCCTTATGGACCACCAGATGGTAATTTCAGGTCGCATGGTTTTTCTTGAATCGCAGTGATGACTCAGCTAGCATTTATAAATAGAAATCGATAATGATTGTCCCACTATTGATTTTCAATTATCATAGATTTTCCCACTTACATTGGAAAAAGGAAAAAGAAAAAAAAAATATTCCAAATTAATGATTATTCTGTAACCTACCATTAAGATTTAAAATATTACAAATCATCATTAAAATATTAAATAAAATATCACAAATTAGAATTAAAATATTAAATAAATATGTAAAATTAAAATTAACTTGTTAAAATTAAATTATTACAGCGAAGGTCTTCCTTTACTCGGTTTACTACGTGAGTAAATTTGACCAACCAGATTTCTTGGTTTTCGTCATACTCCATCAAATCATTTTTTATCATCTCCTTGATTTCCGCAAATAAATTCAACGATCTAGTTTCCTCTCTAACCTTTTATTATTTCCTTCATCCCCGGCCTGCCACTCCATTGTTTGCGCAGGGACAAATGGGAAAGCATCGTCGGTTCAGTGGATTGAGATTGAAAGAGAAGACTCAACTCTGTGATTCTCTTCATCCTCCCGGAAGAAAGAGGAATGATTTATATCGCCCGCCCCCGTCACAGTAGCATCCGTGCAGAAAAGAGAGCTACACCTTTGTCACAGAGGTTTTTGAAATTAATCAACATCTTTGCTTCGTGGTAACTTTAGGCCTTAGGCACCATTGATTTTGCTGAAACCACTTAAGAGCTTAGAGAATAAATCATATCAAAAGAATTAGAAATCCGTTTCCTCTTAAAGTTGTTTTCAAAATAGCTGCCAAGGTTTCCTAAAAATAATTGTTGTAAAGGATGAACAAAATTGTTAAGAATCAAAGAAATGAGAATCCTAGCCTCACAAAAGTCACACGCTAGGAAGGAATTTCCATCTTGATCAACACATTCAAAACATACCATTTGTCATAGAGGTGTTTGAAATTAATCAACAACTTTCCTTCATGGTAACTCTAGGCCTTATATGTTGTGCTATACCACCTCTCACATAACCCTTCGACTTTGATGAAATCCTTTTCGTTTTACGCTTGTTGTGATCATTAAGGGTAGTTATTGCAATTATTTCAACATCCCCACAATCACATGTTTGTCACTACAATCTCAAGAATTCATTGATGTTTTCGATGGCACAAGCACATCTCCATGAGAGTTGTCAGTAAGAGAAATGTTGGGATCTGACTTCATTTGACAATCTGAGCCCAATTCACTCTTCGAATGTGCTAAATTTGGTAATGGAATATTTTTTTTTCCTTTTTCATCTCCGTAGAACTATTGGATTATGTGGTTGTAATGGAAGTAGAAATAAATGAAAGAAATCTTCTTGTATTATTAGTGTTAAAATAGTGAATTAATTTTAGTATGGAGAACAATTTAAAATTAAAGAATTAATTAACTGATTGCATACATTGTTTTCTTTTATTATCACTTCCATAATACTATTGCATTATGTTATTCTTAGAAACAGAGATAAATGTCAGAGGTCTTCTTGCACTAATGAGTAAAACATCATCTTTATCCTTTGAAAGTGTTAATTTATGGTATGTTCTATGCTTAGATTAATTTACTTCAATTTATCTTATTAGCCATTGTTTAGCAATCACATAAACATAAAGTAAAGTGCAGATAGAACATTAATATATCGACATAAAACAAGCCAAGACAAGAGACACCAGATGTGGCGGCTAGCCAGGGACAAACCCCAATGTGGGGAAACCCTTTGATCAATTCTTCTTTAATCTTCAATAGTTCAGCAGAGAGAGAAATAGTACAATAGTGCAAATCTGTAATTTTTATGGCAGCAGTAAAAGATGCCCTAAATAACACTTGCAAAGTGGATCAAATGATTCACAAATAGCCTAGAATCTGTTATCACTCAAGGAAATTTTTTTTTTTAAATTGTTCACATCAGTTCGTTTGTTTGTCAAAGGGTTGGTGTCAATTTTGGGTCTAGCCTTTTCATCTGGTTTTAGAGTCTGCACAGTTTGAATAGGAATCTTGTGAAGGGTATTGTTGGTATGTCTAAAGAGGTAAAATCTCTGCTTTAGTCTATCATTGGTCTCATATCTCACATGGATATCATATGTCAAAGTTTATATGCGCTACGAAACTGTTTTGGTAATTTCGTAGCGCAGAAACTCGGTCTAGGTGATTTCGTGCTGATCCATAACTAATCTCACCCAGCTGTCATGTTTATCAGAATCCGCTGTGTTTTAGATTGCTGGGTCAAATGGCACCCCTTACAGATGACAGCTGGCAAATAAAATTGATCACCGCCAAACAGAGAACATTTATCTGGAACAGCAAGTTACAGTAACCCAGGGGTTTCAAAATCTCAACCTAATTCAAACCTCCTCCCAACAGCTGGCATTGAAGTCGAAGATTCATCACCGCAATCATCTCATAGGTTGAGCAACAATGACAAACAACTCAACGAAGTCTCGAAAACAATACAGGAAGAAGTTTGAAGCGCTTGGTCTTTCAGTTGGAGAGGAAGAGATTTTTCCATCATCTTTTGCTGCAGCTGTTTACTTGAAGTCTATTGATTTCCCCCACAAAAAAAAAGGTTTATGCTATTGGTGGGGAGGGGATATTGCAGGAGCTAGAGCTTTGTGGCATTGAAGGTATAGGTGACCCGGAAGATGGAGACAAAAAGATTGAATTCAAACCTAGATTTTTCATGGAGCATGACAAAGATGTTGGGGCTGTCGTGGTTGGATTTGACCAGTTTATCAACTACTATAAAATTCAGTATGCAACACTATGTATTCGAGAAAACCCAGGATGCCTTTTCATTGCTACCAATTGTGATGCTGTGGTCATTTTACTGATGCACAAGAATGGGCAGGAGGCGGTTCAATGGTTGGTGCAATAAAGGGATCTACTCAAAAGGAGCCTCTTGTTGCAGGAAAACCGTCGCTTTTTATGATGGATTATATTTCAAAAAAAATTCAAATTAAAAAGTCAGAGATATGCATGGTAGGCGATAGATTGGACACTGACATTTTATTTGGCAAAAATGGTGGTTGCAAAACGCTTCTTGTTCTTTCAGGTGTCACTACTTTATCCATGCTTCAGAACCCTGAAAATAGTATTCAGCCAGATTATTATACAGATAAAGTGTCAGATCTCCTTACTGAGAGTAGAGTTGAGACCCCCTGAGGAGGGAGAAGAAGTGCGTTTAGAAGATGACTGGGTTCCTATGGATGAACAAATAGATCCAGAAGAACTTGAGAAATCACTGCGCATGAAAGAAGCACATTCTCGAGCTGTTGTTTTGGAGATGATAGGGGATATTCCAGAAGCTGAAATAAAACCCCCTGAGAATGTGATGTTTGTTTGTAAGCTTAATCCTGTTACTCAATTGTTATGCGTTATGCAGGAAGAAGATCTTAAAGTTATCTTTTCTCATTTTGGGAAAGTAATATCGGCTGATATTATTAGAGATTTCAAAACAGGAGACAGTTTGTGTTATGCATTCATTGAATTTGAGACTCAAGAAGCATGTGAAGCGGCATATTTCAAGATGGATAATGTACTAATTGATGATCGGAGAATACATGTAGATTTCAGTCAAAGTGTGTCTAGACTGTGGAATCAGTATCGCCAGGCTGGCAGTAAACATCCAGGTGCATCACAAGGGAAAGGTCACGGGTGTTATAATTGTGGAGAACTAGATCACATTGCCAAGGAGTGTCCTAAGAATGTTGATCATGGACCCACAGATGCAGCTCCACTGCATCCCATTCTTTTACTAGTTGACCTTTTGTTCGCTACAGAACGAGGCGAGGCGAGGCTTGTCTTGGATTGGTCTAAAAAATGGCGTTTCCCTATTTGGAAGCTGTTGTTGGTTTCATGATCTTCATGTACTTCATTGAGACATACCTTGACTTGAGGCAACATACGTCACTTAAGCTTCCTTATCTGCCTAAGCCTTTAAAAGGAGTGGTGAGTCAGGATAAGTTTGAAAAATCTCGAGCTTACAGCATTGATAAAAGCCGCTTCCACTTTGTTCACGCAGCAGTGACCATCATAGGAGATTCAGCAATTTTACTTCTTCGAGCATTACCATTCCTTTGGCAGAAATCAGAAGTTGTAGTTGCAAACTTGGGCTTAGATCCTCATAATGAAATCATGCATACACTCATATTTTTAGAAGCTGTTACTCTTTGGTCTCAGTTGATAGATCTGCCTTTTTCACTGTATTCAACTTTTGTCATTAAGGCTCGGCATGGATTCAATAAACAAACGATTTGGCTTTTTCTCAGAGATATGGTTGTGGGTCTGGGCCTTTCAGTTTTACTTGGGCCACCAATTGTTTCAGCAATAATCATAATTGTGCAGAAAGGAGGTCCATATTTAGCAATATACCTTTGGGCCTTCATGCTTATACTGTCACTAGTGATGATGTCTTTATATTCTATTCTTATAGCTCCACTCTTCAACAAGTTCACTCCTCTTCCGGAAGGGGAACTTAGGTCGAATATTGAAAGGCTAGCATCATCTCTAAAGTTTCCGTTGAAGAAGCTATTTGTGATTGATGGTTCAACAAGATCGACACACAGCAACGCATACATGTATGGATTTTACAAGAACAAGCGTATAGTGATATATGACACCTTGATTCAGCAGTCCAAAAATGAGGAGGAAATGTTCTCCAGATTGCCCGCTGGCTCCTTATTTTCCACCTGATCAACCCAGACAATTTCAAAATTTTGGGTTGAAACTGTGTTTTTGGAATCACACAGCAGTTTCGTAGCGCGCTACGAAACTGCTGAAGATGATTAATGTACAGCAGTTTCGTAGCACGCTGCGAAATTGCTGAAGCTACACAATCTAATCTCAGTCAACCGGTTTTGAAATACAAGCGGGAATTTTGAAAAGGGTATGTCTACAAGGAATCATTTGAAGCCATCAGCTTTCAACAAGATCAAGATAGCTTGCAAGAACTTTTGCCTACACATATGAAAACGGTGGACAGCGTATTAAGGACGTGGCATTTTGTCATATCATAAAAGAATTGAAGCATGCATCAGACAGCTTGAATGCATTTTTCCCTTTTGTTTTCAAAATAGTGGATGACACATGTCCATCAATACAGCCTACAGCACATCAAAAACATGGTAGCGTTCCATACCTTGGGTTATTAAAGGCTAGAAACATGCTGTTATACATTTGAGCAAATTGAGGAAAACAGAAGCCGAGAAGCAGGGGACATCTCCTAATACTACGGAGTAGTTAAAGATTCAGCGTTCAAGGTCAATATGGAGCATTAAACACCCATCTCCGCCAAAATGAAAGAACCAGATGTCAAAGAAAGAAATCATCTTAATTAAGGCCATTATGCATGTAATATGGAGTTAGAGTCATAGTTGATTTAGAACTCTTTAAAACTCCAGTCAGCACTTTATTGCATTTAATAGTTAGTAAATAGCTGATAGGTGTCATTAGAGATAGTTATCGATTTATCAATTCCCCTCATGCTGGAGGAGGAAGCTCGAATTAGTTAGAATAAGGATTCTATATATAGCTGAAACAACAATGTAATGGGGGTTGGAAATTTGATAACAGAAGTACTGTTTTAGCTTATGTAAAAGACATTTTCAATACATATAGCTCATCTTGCTTTCTCTCAGGATTCAGATGAAGGATTTGTCAAGTTCCAGAAAATGGTGTGATTTGTTCTTTCCTATCTCTTTTACAGTTGCATGGATGCATTAATCACTCAAAATTCACTGATTGTGCTCTGACTTCTGTAGGCATATGAACTATGGTTTTATGTAAGTTTGTATATTTGAAACATCTAAATGCATAAGTGCCCTGACTTTCTTAATGTAAAGGCAGTGTCATAGTTTACTGAAGTATGATTGACTCCATAGGCCCAATGGAAACTTATGTAATTTTTATCCAGCCTTTATATTTGTCCATGTTGTTACACCACAAGAGTTAGCCATCTTATCATTAATCAAAATCAATAACCTTTTTGAGAGAGCCCTCTCAGGCTAAGGAGGCTAAGCCTTAGTCAAGAGCTTGGTTTGAAATAGTTACTTAGAGTCAACCTGACCAGCAGCCTATCAGGACTTGATTTTGAGATAACACATACTAACTCCTACACTAGCCAGGTGCAATGCATACTGAAGAGACCTTCTATAGGGTGCGATAAGCGAGGATGGACAAATGTCCGAGACAGTTTGCTAAGTGGATGCTCATATAATCTTCTAGAAACTTCTCTTATGACACTTGCCTCTCTGAATTCGCCCAGGGATGAGTAAGAGATCCAAGAAATCTCCAAGTGGAACCAAAAAAAACAAGTGGAATGACACTAATAAAAAAACCCAGAGATGACTCACACCCTTGCACACATCTATAAATGGATCCCTCATCTGAGAGATCTAGAGGCTAGAATTTTCTAATCTGCAAGGAAGTGCTGATAGTTTGTGGTTGAGAAAGAGCATTGTATTGTTGGTGTGATCTTTCTTTTCTTGAGGTGAAGATGGCTTTGATGCTGGGAGGATGATCCTGAATCAGACAGTTGGGTTGTAATTCTCCCTTCTATTTTAATAAAGTTCTTTGAGTTTTCCTCCATACAATTGTGTATTTGTGAATGCAATTGTATGTTCATTGTATTTCTAATTCTGCAATGCTTATGATATAATAGATCGAGATGCTTTGATGGTGTTTTGTTACTTTGTCTCTACAGGTATTCTCTTAGCAGGATAAGTAGGAGAGGCATTTCAAGCTCTATCAAGGGGGAGAGAGATCAAGCAAGGAGTTAAGCGGAAGATCTAGGTTGGTTCCTTTGCCTCTCTCTTATCTATCATACATAGAGGAAATCCCAAATTGCTTTGATTGTTTATTTCTATGATAGATGCCAATCCTAGAGGGCTAATAGATCAAAAAGATAGTAGTTTTCCTGGAAATAGTTAAGGCCATGGATGAAGAACTTGACCAAATTGAAAAGAATAATACTTGGGAATTAGTTCCTAGACCTCATGATAAAATATTATAGTAACAAAATGGATATTTAAGAATAAGTTGAGTGAAAATGGAGAGGTTATTAGAAACAAAGCAAGACTTGTTTGTAAAGGGTATGCTCAACAAGAAGGTATAGACTTTGAAGAAACCTTTTCACCTATTGCCAGAATTGAAGCCATAAGAATGTTTCTTTCTCTTTCTAGTTTTCGAAATTCAAAGTATATCAAATGGATGTAAAATTAGCCTTTCTTAATGGAGGTTTAGAAGAAGATGTTTATATTGAGAAACTAGAAGGATTGATTCTAGGAAATGATGCAAAACTTGTATGCAAGCTCAAAAAGGCTCTTTGTGGACTGAAACAAGCTCCAAGGGCTTGGTATTATCACCTTCATTAATATCTACAACAATAAGGGTTCACAAAAGGTTTTGCAGACAACAACTTATATAGAAAGATTGAAAATGATAAACTGCTAATAATTGTTGTTTATGTTGATGATATCATCTTTGGTAGCAATGAAGAATCTATGAGTCATAACTTTGCCTCGGTTATGCAACAAGAATTTGAAATGTCCTTACTTGGCGAACCTGCTTATTTTCTTGGTCTACAAGTACAACAAACAAAAGATGGTATTTTTCTTTCACAAACTAAATATCTCAAGAAGATTTTGAAGAAGTGTTGAATGAAAGATTCTAAATCAGTATGTACGCCAATGGTAACATGATGCAGTCTCATTTCTAACGAAGAATCACCTGTAGTGAACCAACCCACATACAGATCTATGATTGAAAGTCTACTTTATCTAACATGTACCAGACCTGATATCATGCATGCAGTGGGAATTGTTGGAAGGTTCTAAGAAAATCCAACGAAATCACATCTTTAGGAAGTATAAATAATATTCAGATATCTTCAAGGAACTCAAGACTTTGGTCTATGGTATCCTAAAGATACATATCTTACTCTTCATGCATATATAGATGCAAATTGGGTAAGAAATGTTGATGATCAAAAAAGAACTAGTGGAGGTGCATTCTATATGGGATCACGGTTAGTATCTGTTATAGCTCCAAATCTCACTATTATGGTTTGTGATGCTGCACTCATGGCCTATGGCAACCCTTCCTTCCAGACCTGGTCAAAAATCTAAAAAACAGTGTTTTATTCCCTGTACGCGACATTGCCCTGAGTTAAACGCGTGTATACGCGGGTTCATATATACCCAACCCGCGTATATGTATTAAAACCTTAAAAAAATATATAACTCCTTATTTTCGGGCGGAGATCACAGGTTTTACCTGCTGATCACCTGTTAGTGCCCGTGGCCTCAACTGTCCCCAACCAATTCCTAACTAAAAAACTACTTTGGAATTGGTATAAAAAGACACTAAAGGGAAGGCCTAAGGGAGGAGAGAAGAAATAGAAAGGTTACTATACTGAGATTTTCCCCCTGATCAGGTCTGAAGACCCTTGTGCCTTCTGCACTTCCCCCCATTTGTACAGGAAACCCTTGTTTCCTTTTCATTTGATGTTCATCCCTTAGTTATGACATCTTGGAGTGAGTATTGGAAGGAGATATGCTAGAGGCTTGAGGCGGGACGGATCCAGAAGGAGGCTGAGCTTTGAGCCTGCAGAGGTTGCTCAAGTGATATTACTCTTTTTGTACTTTCTATTTGTCTAATAAAGAAACACGTCTTGATTCCCGATATGCTTCTTCTTTATGTTAATGATGTTCATATTTGAATTTCATGTATGAATGGGTCTAAAAGTTTATAACTAACTCCTTTCTTGTATAACATAAAGATGATTTTTGTATAAATCTTTGTCCATATACTGCTGCATTCTTTGGAATTGTTGGTTTTGCAGGGCAAAGGAGCGAAAGGGACGTGAAGAAGGGTTTGGACCCTTGAGGAACTACCCGAACGTAGGACTTGAGGTACGTCCTTCTTACCTTAGAATTAGCTTTTGCTAGAATAATGGCTGTGTATGTGCATGTTTCTTTGTTTAGACAACTTTCAGTCTGCTAGGGTTCCACCCAAAAGCCCTAGGGGATAAAATCCCTCAACAAAATTGGCGACTCCATTGGGGACAACACTCTTGTTGTTCCTAGTTTGGGTGTTTGTCAAGCCTATCAGGGCTCAGTTGCTTGCTGGTTTATTGTTATTGTTTGATCTGTTCTTGATTTCTGAGTTTTACCAGTTTCTGGAGTTTGTTTTTTATTTTTCCTGAAATATTATATATACGTTGTTTCATTTAGTTACAGAAGCGTATAAACGCTTGTTGTCTGAAGTAAACCCGCGTATACGCAGGTTTCCTCATAAACAGTCGCGTATACACGCAGTCTGCACTAAGTACAGTCGCGTATATCTAGCAACTTTCAGGATTTATAAATCTTTTGTGTCTCTGAAGTTTGTCTGGTGCTTTCAGTCAGTGTGGAACAGTCATTTTTGTCAGTATCAGTTCTTTGTGTTACAGCAAGCATCCTTACTCCGATTTCTCTCTAATTATAAGGAGTTTTGGTCTGGTTTTGTGTTTGCAAGCGTCATCATATTTTTGCTAAAAACACACAAGATTTCTTGATTGGAATCTTGGCTGCTCTGAGTTATCAGAGCAGAAAGATTGTTATCAATCTTTGCGTTCAACTTTTCTTTTTGGTGACTTTTTGTTTGCTTAACGAAATCGATTTTTATGACCATTTACTTCTTTGTTTCATCAAATTTGTCTTTTGATACTTTCTTGAAACTGTCTTTTTGATATTTTTTGGTCTTTATTACCAAAGCTTTCCTTGCTTCCTTCCATTGTCAAAAAGCCTTTTTGAGCACATTTGTTTTTTGTTGAGTTTTCATTCTTTGTTGGGTGTCAACTTGCAAAAATTGTTTCTTGCTTGTTGTTTCAATCGTGAAGTGTCGGTTTTTGTTGAGAGCATTTTCAAAAAGACCTTTTTGTTGCTAC
>APFE030456470.1:0-19360 GCA_000404065.3 Pinus taeda | reverse complement strand
CCACTATGGGAGGGTGAGTCGCCCTGTGGTCGTATGTTGCTCCAAGAAGTAGCTCACACCCCCTAGAGCTCCTAGAGCTCAATGTATGCATAATACACAAACCGCATAAGAGGATCTCTCAAAGACACCAAGTCATTCTTGGAAAGTCAAGAATTTGACCTTTCCCAGGGGCTTCGTCAAAATGTCGGCGACCTGCTCATCTGTACTGATATGTTGGAGCCTTATTGCTCCCGTTGCACCATATCCTGGATATAGTGGTACCTGATATCAATATGCTTGGAGCGATCATGAAATACGGGATTCTCTGATAAGTGAATCCCACTCTGGTTGTCACATAGGATCACGGTAGTATCCAATGTAAATCCAAACAACTCACTAAAGAGCTTCCACAACCATACCACCTCACAAGAGGCCATACTCGCAGCAATGTACCACGCCTCAGTGATGCTCAAAGCCACTGACTTCTTCTTCCTACTCATCTAGGATATTAAGGCAGATCCCAAAGAAAAGCAACACCCGAAAGTGCTCTTTCGGTCCACCACACTGCCTGCCCAATCAGCATTGGTATATCCATTTAGTCTCACATCTCCGGTAGTGTGTCTCAACCCATGAGTGATTGTGCCATGAAGGTATTTCAACAGATTCTTGGCACCAATCCAATGTGTGTGGTGAGGCTCAACCATATGTTGACTCAACTTGTTGACTACAAAACATGTATCCTGATGGGAGTTCACCAAGAACATCAATGCTCCGATAAATTGACAATACTCGGTATCATTTTGTAAAGAAGTTCTGGTAGCACTATCGCTTAACTTCTTGAAGTCAAGCTCCATCGGGGTAGTCATGGGCTTGCAGTCCACCATACCAAATCTCTCCAATATCTTCACCACATATTTTCCTTGAGATAGGAAAATCTCCCTTGGCTTTTGCTAGACTTCCAGTCCTAGGAAATAGTGCATCAGTCCCAGGTCCATCATCTCAAACTCAAAAGCCAACTCCCTCTTACATTTGTGAATGAGAGGGTTTGCACCTGTCAGAAAGAGGTTGTCAATATACAACACCAGTATGAGAGGTTTTTCATCTTCAACCTTAAAGTAAAGGTTAGGGTCGGCTTCACTCCTAGTTAATCCCATCTTCATCAAGTAGTTATCGATCCTCTCATACCACGCTCGAGGTGCTTGCTTCAGCCCATAGAGGGCTTTCTTCAATCTACACACGTGAGATTCCCAATCATGAATCTCAAATCCTTGGGTTGTTCGACATAGACTTCCTCTTTGATCAAACCATGCAAGAATGTGGTCTTGACATCCATTTGATGTAGGTTCCATCCTTGTGAAGCAGCAAGGGCTATGATCGAGCGGATGGTGGTGTATCTGGCAATAGGTGCAAATATCTCATCATAGTCTATGCCTTTCTTCTGAAAGAATCCACAAGAGACAAAACAAGCCTTATACTTTTCAGCACTTCCATCAGCTCCATGCTTTATCTTGTAAAGCCATTTCAAAGTGACAACTGCTTTGTCCTGGGGTCTAGGGACCACATCCCAAACATCGTTCTTCATGATGGACTCATATTCCTCAGTCATAGCATCCTTCCATACTTGATGCTTGACAACTTCTGTGAATGAAGAAAGCTCATTTTAAATGATCATGCTCATGATGGTCAAGTATCCCTAATACATGGCTGAATTCTTACTTTCCCAGAAAGTCCCTCTAGGTGAAATGTGACCTTCGACATAATCAAGTGTCCCCCTAAGCCATGAAGGCCTCTTCCTAGAAGAGGAAGGCTCTTCTAGAGAGGGATCCATAGGATCCATAGGTTCTTCCACATCAAGCATCATCTCATTTTCCTTGTCCTCCGGTTTCTTGGTGTTGTCTTATTTAGATTCCCTTAGAGTAGGAATATTGTCAACTAGGTTGAGAGCCATATCTTCTTCAAACATGACATCATGGCTAATCTCGACTTCCCTTTGACTAGTCACATAGATTCTATAGCCCTTAGTATTTTCGTTATAGCCCACGAAGATTCATTTCTTTCCAGATGCACACAATTTATTCCTTTTCTCTTTCGGCACATGAAAATATACAAGACTTTCAAAAATTCTAAAATGAGATATGTCAGGTTTCTTACCAGTGAACATCTCTTCGGGAGTCTTGGAACCCAATGCTTGATGAGGGCATCGGTTTTGAACATATACGACGATATTCATAGCTTCAGCCCATAGAAACTTCGGAAGCCTTTCATCATGGAGAATAGAACGGACAACTTCCACAATTGTACAATTCTTCCTTTCTACCACACCATTCTTCTCAAGAGCATATGGTGTTGTAGTCTCCCTCTTAATGCCAACCTCTTTGCAAAAGTCATGGAACTCATTGGATTCATACTCAATCCCATTATTAGTCATTAAGATATTGATCTTCTTTTCGGTTTGATTCTCGATCAAGGCTTTGAAGTGACGAAACTAGGAGAACACTTCATCCTTCTTTTTCAAGAAGTATATCCAAGTCTTGCAAGAGTAATCATCCGTAAAAGTGAGGTAATATAAATATCCTCCCAAGGAGTTCACAAGCATCATACTAGATATGTCTGAGTGAACCAACTACAATATATCGGAGATCTTTCTATGGCTTGAGGCGAATGGTCCCCTTTTGAGCTTTCCTTCGGCACATCCCGAATATACACCTTCTTACTCTACTTTGAACTCGGGCATCCTCGTCACCATTTGTCTCACATCAGGTAGACTTTTATAATGAAGGTAATAAAACCTTTGATGCCATAGTTCAAACTGAAGAGATGTGTCATAAGACATGACACCCAACGGACTTCCTCCGACCTGATATAATGAATCAACTCGAAACCCAAGAGTGAAAGCATCTTTAAAATTATTTTTCCATACACGTACCTTGCCATCAATGAAGGTCACCTTGCAGCCTTTGTCTTCCATTGCTGAAATGGACACCAGGTTCTTTTTGAGATTAGGTACATATAGGACTTCTTGCAAATGAATTGTATTGCCATGATTCAATTGAAGAGTGACATTCCCTATGCCTTTCATGGGATACTTGGAGTTGTCCCCAAGAACAACTTCCAGGTTGGTCTCCTTCTCTATCAAATTAGAGAGAGCTTCTTTGTAACTAGTGAAGTGCCCTAAGGCACCACTATCAATAAGCCAATCTCCTAGCAAGTCCGGGGGAGCAGTAGTAGAGAGGGTCGTTAGTAGATAATATTCATCTTGCTTATTGTTAACAACGTTAGATTCATACGTGGAATTTCTTGCCTTTTTGGAGGGTTGACCTCTTCCTTAATTTCCAACATTCCTTTTTCCATTGAACCTGTCATTCCTTTGATTGCCATGGGAGTGATTTTGATCATCGTCATGATGTGAGTCCCTTTTATCAGGGCACTCCCAGTTTCCGAGAAAACTAGTGTCGCTATTTGATCTGCTAGTCCCACTAAGAGATTGTAGCTATCTTAGAAACAAACAATTCAAAGCAACTTGTGTTTTCCTTTATGGATGATAGGTAAGAGAGAAGCAAAGAGCACCAACCTCAGTCTTTTTCTTGGCTCCTTGCTTGTTTCCTCTCCACTTTGATAGAGCTTTCGCCACTCCTTTCTCACTTGTCCCGCTTCAAAGAACACCTGTAGAGGCAAACCAGCAAAACACCATCAAAGCATAGAGATCTATAATGTCACAAACAATGTAGAATCAGATGTACATTAACCATACAAATGCATACATAAATACAAGATTCACAAGGACACAAGTATATGAAGGAAAACTCAAATAGCTTTATTGATAGAAGTAGAAGAGAGGATTACAACCCAGCTGTCTAATCTAGTGCCATCCTCCCAGCATGAAAGCCCTCTTCACCTCATGAAAAGCAAGATCACCTAACAATACAATTTCTAAAAGAGAAACCAACAACACTTCCTTACAAATTACAAAATTCCATCCTTTGGATCTCTGGGATGAGGGATCCATATATAGATGTTTGTAGAGGGGTGAGTCAGCTTTTGGGTTTTTTATTAGTGTCATTTCACTCATAGTTCTTGGTTCCACTTGGAGATTTCATGATCTCTTACTCATCCTTAGCCGAATTCAGAGAGGCAAGTGCCATATGAGCAGTTTCTAGGAGATTCTCTGAGTTTCCACCTAGCAAACTGCCTCTGCCATTTGTCTACTCCCGCTTATCACACCCTATAGAAGGGATTTTCAGTATGCATCGCACCCTTTGTGTGTAACAAGTGAGATGCATCGCACCCTCAACATGGAGCAGTCTGTATGGTCCAGTTTTGACCAGTTCTAAGTAGTTTTTCAGGGGAAACTTCTGGGAAATGATGTAATCAGTTGACCTTGAGCATTTAGGGTTTGAAACAAAACTTTTAGGGGTTTGAGAGCCCTTGGTTTATCGACATATATGATTGGGGTTGCAGTGCCCAAATATGCCTATAACACTCCTTCGCATAGGGGCCCATTTTGTTGCAATTGTAACATCTTCTTCCACCCTTCGGTCCAACCTTTCCTTTGGATTTAGCCTCGGAATAGTTTCTTCTTTCATCATGAGAGGAGAAAGTAGAGGGATTGCCTCTAAGTGTAGGAATTTCCTGCTCTTCCATCCTTTTTTCTTCTTGAATGCATCTCGCCATCAATTACTCAAATCTAGGAATTTAATTATTGTTGAGAAGAGTGGTTCTGAATATATACCATTCATATGGGAGCCCTCTGAGATCTGCAATAGCCATTTCCCAGTCAGGAACTACTTCCCCAATTCATAGGAGATCATTCTTGATCTTAATGATCCTTAAGAAATATTCTTTCATACTCTCATCTTTGCCCTTCTTAATTTCCTTCAGCTTGTTTCTAAGGAACATGACTCGATTTGCATCATTAACTTTAAATAAACTCACCAGTCTATCATAGATTTCCTTGGAAATGGTCAGCTCGGAAACATAGGCCACCAGACGCTTATCGATAGAGTCTCGGATGATCTTCTCTGCTTTGACTTCTCCCCTGGTCCACTTGTTCCTTGCAGCAGCGGATGCAATTGATGGAGGATCAAAAATTCTGCCTCTCACATGGTCCAACACTTCATGCTCTTCTAATGTCAGATCGAGAGACATCTTCCATCCATGATAGTCAGACTTCTCCCGGAGCTTGTCTTCAGCTGGGAAGTGTGATGAGGACCCCATCAAGTCTTTGAGATTGCTTCAATAGCCTTCGGTGATTTCTCTTGCTCTTCCTCTTGTTTGGGCTTTGTCTTCACCTCAGCTCTGATACCATGTTAATTTATGGTATGTTCTATGCTTAGAGCAGTTTACTTCAATTTTTCTTATTAGCCATTCTTTAGCAATCACATAAACATAAAGTAAAGTATAGATAGAACATTGATAGATCGATAGAAAACAAGCCAAGACAAGAGACACCAGATGTGGCAGCTAGCCAGGGACAAACCCCAATGCGGGGAAACCCTTTGATCAATTCTTCTTTAATCTTCAATAGTTCAGTAAAAAGAGAAATATTACAATAGTACAGATCTATAATTTTTACGACAACAATAAAAGATGCCCTAACCAGCACTTGCAAAGTGGATCAAATGATTCACAAATAGCCTAGAGTCAACCTTAGTCAACTCAACCTTCAACAACAATTAAGGACAGCTTGAAACAACCTCAAAAATATGGTCAAAACTAGTCAATGTCTAGGCAGTCCTGTAGTCAGCCCTAACTAGTTAGCGTTGGTCACTTCATGGGTCAAATCAGCTCCACAAACAGCAGATCAGATTGCAGCTTGCTTGAGGGAGACTCCCCACACTAGACCGTAGTCAAAGAGGCTCCTTCATTGGTCAACGCAGTCCTCCTTAGCTTGTTGCACCCTAGGTCAACGCAGAATAGACCTGCGTCCTCCTCCTTGTTGTGTCCTTCTCCTTGTTGCATCCTCCTCCTTGCCTTCTAGTTGTGTCCTTCTTCTCCCACATTAGTTGCTCCTTTGTTAACCCAAACAAGAAAGGAGAGTGAGAGAGAAGAATACAAAATGATATGAGATGCTATAATGACTCAACCTCTCTTTTATGTATATGAAACGCTAGGCATGTGTGCCACACACTTAGCTGTTGGCCGACCTTGACAATTTGTCAAGTAATTAGAAATAAATTCATATCGCCATAAATACTTGTCGAAATAAAATGATCTTTAGATCAATCCTACACCTGTCAATGAGAGGAATCAAGGAAAAATATCAGCTACCATAAATAAGATGACCCACATGGATTTTGGCCCTAGTTTCCAATTTTAACACTCCCTCTCAACTAGGGATAACTCCATCTGCTAATCTGTCTTACTGTCAGTACTATCTCTGCTATCAAATGCACTACCTTGCACTACTCGACTCAGCTCTGCTAAACAATGAAGAAGAATAAATGATAGAGGATGTATCATACCATCTTCCACTGACCCGAAGTCATTCTCAGAGTGTGTCATACCACTCTCATTGATCCCAGATCAATGGAGGTCATCCTAGCATAGAGAGTATGGTAGATACAACGATGCATCCATTGATAGTACTACTAATGGTCCCTAACACCATTTCCATACTCATTTATCAGATGAGAGGTACTTCCCATGAGTCCCAAACTACATGGGTAGGATGCCTCGACAGGAGAACTAATCATCCTGTCCTAAAGTCGCCACGGGGTATCACAGGGGAAGGTTGAACCTTTCACCCTATACATAGCGCACCACTAGGGGAGGGTGAGTTGCCCCATGGTCATATGTCGCTCCAAGAAGTACCCCGCGCCCCCTTAGAGCTCCCAAAGATCAATGTATGCATCATACATGACCCTCCTAAGAGGGTCTCTCAACAACACTAAGTCATTCTTGAAAAGTCAAGAATTTGACCTTTCCCAGGGGCTTTGTAAAAATGTCGGCGACCTGCTCATCTGTACCAATATGTTGGAGCCTTATTTCTCCACCATATCCCGGATATAAAGGTACTTGATATCAATATGCTTGGAGCGATCATGAAATACGTGATTCTCTGATAAGCGAATCCCACTCTGGTTGTCACACAGGATCACGATAGTATCCAATGTAAATCCAAACAACTCATTGAAGAGCTTCTGCAATCATACCACCTCACAAGAAGCCATACTCATAGAAATGTACTCTGCCTCAGTGGTGCTCAAAGGCACCGAATTTTTCTTCTTAATCATCCAGGATATCGAGGTAGATCCCAAAGAGAAGCAGCACCCAAAAGTGCTCTTTCGATCCACACACTGCCTACCCAATCAGCGTCGGTATATCCATGTAGTCTCACATCTACGGAAGTGTATCTCAACCCATGAGTGATTGTGCCACGAAGGTATCTCAACAGATTCTTGGTACCAATCCAATGTGTGTGGTGAGGCTCAACCATATGTCGACTCAACGTGTTGACTGCAAAACATATATTCGGACAGGAGTTCACCAAGAACATCAATGCTCCAATGAGTTGACGATACTCGGTAGCATTTTGTAAAGTAGGTATGGGAGCACTACCGCTTAACTTCTTGAAGTCAAGCTCCATCGGGATAGTCACAATCTTTCAGTCCACCATACCAGATCTCTCCAATATCTTCACCACATATTTTCCTTGAGACCGGAAAATCTCCCTTGGTTTCTTCCAGACTTCCATTCCTAGGAAATAATGCATCAGTCCCAGGTCCTTCATCTCAAACTCAAAATCCAACTCCCTCTTACATTTGTGAATGAGAGGGTCTACACCTGTCAGAAAGAGGTCAGCAACATACAACACCAATATGAGAGGTTTGTCATCTTCAACCTTAAAGTAAAGGTTAGGGTCAGCTTCACTCCTAGTGAATCCGAGCTTCATCAAGTAGTTATCGATCCTCTCATACCACGCTCGAGGTGCTTTCTTTAGCCCGTAGAGGGCTTTCTTCAAACTACACACGTGAGATTCCCAATCATGAATCTCAAATCCTTCATGTTGTTCCACATAGCTTTCCTCTTTTATCAAACCATGCAAGAATGTAGTCTTGACATCCATCTAATGTAGGTTGCATCCTTGCGAAGCAGCAAGGGATATGATTGAGCAGAAGGTGGTGTATCAGGCAACAGGTGAAAATATCTCATCATATTCTATGCCTTCCTTCTGAGAGAAGCCACGAGTGACAAAACGAGCCTTGTACTTTTCATCACTTCCATCAGCTCCATGCTTTATCTTGTAAAGCCATTTCAAAGTGATAACTGCTTTGTCTTGGGGTATGGGGACCACATCCCAGACATCATTCTTCATGATGGAATCATATTCCTCAGTCATAACATCCTTCCATACTTGATTCTTGACAACTTCTGTGAACAACAAAGGCTCATTTTGAATGATCATGCTCATGATGGTCAAGTATCCCTGATACCTGGTTGGCTTATTACTTTCCTGGAAGGTCCCTCTAGGTGCAATGTGTTCTTCGGCATCATCAAGTGTCCCTCTAAGCCATGAAGGCCTCTTCCTAGAAGAGGAAGGCTCTTGCGGAGGGGGATCCATAGGATCCATAGGTTCTTCCACATCCGGCATCGGCTCATCTTCTTTTTCCTCCGGTTTCCTCGTGTCAGCTTCTTTAGATTCCCTTAGAGTAGGAAGATTGTCAACTTTGCTAAGAGCTATATCTTCATAAAAGGTGACATCATGGCTAATCTCGACTTCCCTTTGACCAACCTCATAGATTCTATAGCCCTTAGTATTTTTGCTATAGCCCATGAAGATTCCTTTCTTTCTAGATGCACCCAATTTATTCCTTTTCCCTTTTGGCACATGAAAATATACAGGACTTCCAAAAATTCTAAAATAATATACATCAGGTTTATTACCAGTGAACATATCTTCGAGAGTCTTGGAACCTAATGCTTGATGGGGGCATCAGTTTTGAACATATACAGCGGTATTCACAGCTTCAACCCATAGAAACTTCAGAAGCCTTTGATCATGGAGAGTAGCACAAATAGCTTCCACAATTGTATGATTCTTCCTTTCTGCCACACCATTCTGCTCAAGAGTATATGGTGTTGTAGTCTCCCTCTTAATGCCAGACTCTTTGCAAAAGTCATGGAACTCATTGGATTCATACTCAGTCTCATTATAAGTCCTTAAGGTATTGATCTTTTTAGTTTGATTCTTGAAAGCCTTTGAAGTGACGAAACCAAGAGAACACTTCATCCTTCTTTTTCAAGAAGTATATCCAAGTCTTCCGAGAATAATCATCAGTAAAAGTGAGGTAATATAAATATCCTCCCAAGGAGTTCACAGGCATCATACCAGATATGTCTGAGTGAACCAACTTCAATATATTGGAGATCTTGCTATGGCTTGAGGGGAATGGTCCCCTTTTGAGCTTTCCTTTGGCACATCCCGGACATACACCTTCTTGCTCTACTTTGAACTTGGGCATCCCTGTCACCATTTGTCTCCCATCAGGTATAGCATTATAATGAAGGTGAGAAAACCTCTAATGCCATAGTTCGGATTGAAGAGATGTGTCACAAGACATGTAACCCAACGGACTTCCTCCAACCTAATATAGTGAAACAACTCGAAACCCAAGAGTGAAAGCATCTTTAAGATTATTTTTCAATACATTTACCTTGCCATCGATGAAGGCCACTTGTAGCCTTTGTCTTCCATTGCCGGAATGGACACTAGGTTCTTTTTGAGATCGGTTACATATAGGACTTCTTGCAAATGGATTTTATTACCCTGATTGAATTGAAGAGTGACATTCCTTATGCCTTTCACGGGATATTTGGAGTTGTCCCCAAGAAAAATTTCTAGGTTTGTCTCCTTCTCTATTAGATTAGAGATAGCTTCTCTGTAACCAGTGAAGTGCCTTGAGGCACTACTATCAATAAGCCAATTTCCCAGCGAGTCTGGGGGAGAAATAGTAGAGAGGGCCGCTGGTATATAATATTCATCTTGCTTATTATTAACAACGTTATATTCATACCTGGAATTTCTTGCCTTTTTGGAGGGTTGACTTCTTCCTTGATTTTCGGCATTCCTTTTGCCATTGAACTTTCCATTCCTTTGATTGCCACGGGAGTGATTTTGATCATCGTCATGATGTGAGTCCCTTTTATCAGGGCACTCCCTGGCATAGTGGGCCATTTTGTTGCAATTGTAACATCGTCATTTTCTTCCACCCTTCAGTCCGGCCTTTCCTTTGGATTTAGCCCCAAAATAGTTTCTCCTTTTAGCATGAGAGGAGAAAGCAGAGGGATTGCCTCTAAGTGCAGGCATTTCCTGCTCTTCTATCCTTGTTTCTTCTTAAATTCATCTCACCATCAACTCCTCAAATCTAGGAATTACAATATTGATGAGAAGAGTTGTTCTGAATATATACCATTCAGATGGGATCCCTCCAAGAGTTGTGATAGTCATTTCCCTGTCAGGAACTACTTCCCCAATTGATAGGAGATCATTCTTGATCTCGGTGATCCTTAAGAAATATGCTTGCATACTCTCATCTTTTCCCTTCTTAATTTCCTTCAGCTTATTTCTAAGGAACAAAACTTGATTTGCATCATTAACTTTAAATAAACTCACCTGTCTATCATAGTTTTCCTTGAAGGTGGTCAACTCATAAACATAGGCTATCGAGTGCTCGTCGATAGAGTCCCAAATGATCTTCTTTGCTTTGACTTCTCCCCTGGTCCACTTGTTCCTTGCAGCAGCAGATGCATTTGATGGAGGCTCAACGATTCTGCCTCTCACATGGTCCAACACTTCCTGCTCTTCTAATGTCAGATCGAGAGACATCTTCCATCCATGATAGTCAGACTTCTCACGGAGCTTGTCTTCAGCTAGGAAGTACGATGAGGACCCCATGAAGTCTTTGAGAATGCTTCAACAGCCTTTAGTGATTGCTCTTGCTCTTGCTCATGCTTGGGCTTTGTCTTCACCTCATCTTTGATACCATGTTAATTTATGGTATGTTATATGCTTAGATCAGTTTACTTCAATTTTTCTTATTAGCCATTGTTTAGCAATCACATAAACATAAAGTAAAGTGCAGATAGAACATTAATAGATCAACAGAAAACTAGCCAAGACAAGAGACACTAGATGTGGCGGCTAGCCAGGGACAAACCTCAATGCGGGGAAACCCTTTGATCAATTCTTCTTTAATCTTCAATAGTTCAGCAAAGAGAGAAATAGTACAATAGTACAGATCTATAATTTTTATGATATCAATAAAAGATGCCCTAACCAGCACTTGCAAAGTGGATCAAATGATTCACAAATAGCCTAGAGTCAACCTTAGTCAACTCAACCTTCAACAACAATGAAGGACAACCTGAAATAGCCCAAAGAATATGGTCAAAATTGTTCAACGTCTAGGCAGCCCTGGGGTTAGCCTTAACCAGTCAGCTCTGGTCGCTTCGTGGGTCAAATCAGCTCCACAAACAACAGATCAGATTGTGGCTTGCTTGAGGGAGACTCCCCACACTAGGCCACAGTCAAAGAGGCTCCTTCGGTGGTCAAAGCAGTGCTCCTTAGGTTTTTGCACCCTAGGTCAATGCAAAACAGACCTGCTTCCTCCTCCTTGCTACGTCCTTCTCCTTGTTGCATCCTTCTCCTTGCCTTCTAGCTGCATCCTTCTTCTCCCACGTTAGTTGCTCCTTTGTTAACCCAAACAAGAAAAGAGAGTGAGAGAGAAGAAGACAAGATGAGATGATATGCTATAATGACTCAACCTCTTTTCTATTTATATGAAATGTTGGGCATGTGTGCCACACACTTAGCTGCTGGCCAACCTTGACAATTTGTCAAGTAGTTAGAAATAAATTCATATCTCCATAAATACTTGTCGAAGTTGGATGATCTTTAGATCAATCCTACACCTCTCGACGAGAGGAATCAAGGAAAAATATATGCTACCATAAATAAGATGACCCACATGGAGTTTAGCCCTAGTTGCCAATTTTAACAGAAAGGGAGTTATCAAAAACAGTTCCTACACTCTCTGCTTTTGCGGAAGACTTCTGAGAAAGGATCAGATAGTGTGCGAATGACCTGTAACCCAGACTCTTTGCATTTCTATAAAGAGTACCTATAGGATCCCATCCTTTCTTTAGTCTACATAAGCTGCAGTTGCAAATATCCCAACAAACCAAACAAACCCACTGAAACTTTTTTTAAACCTCCAAAATGTTTTCTCCATATCTCATATATATGCAATCCCCACAAAATTGACCTTGATGTAAGCTACATTTGTTGCAATGTGTTTGTAGCCCAATTGTCTTTTGTCTGCACTGATGACATGTCTTTCCCCAAACAGATTCATAAATCATGTTTCCATCATGCCTATCCAACTGTCTTTTGTTTGCACTGATGACATGTCTTTCCCTGAACAGTCATAAATCTTGTTTCCATCATGCCCATACCCATCTTGGAAAAGAACCCATTCAGTCTTGAATGATCCTAAAAGTTTTTTGTGTTCTTTTTTGTAGTTTTGTTGAGTGAAATTCATGAGACTGCGGTTCAAATCTTATTGAGTATATGGTCTGCTATGATCTAGGCTCAATGAGTAGACTTTTTTTTTTCGTGATCTCAGCTCTGGCTAAATTATAGGATTTGGTATAACTGACTTGCAAGTTGCTAGATATACTTTTGGTGTTATAACACATTAACAAATATTGAACGACCTCCCCTAAATTAGTCCAAACAATTATCGATTCCCCATGGGTCAAAAAAAAATCTTAGGTTTGTTTCCTTGTTGAAGCGAATGAATGGACCTAGAATCATAATTTTCTTTAAAAGTTGGGGTAATTTCCACATATGAAATAGGGGTAAAATTTTGGCCTAGAAGGTGCATGGCTCAAAACCGACCTCCTCTCTGGAATTGCACGGAATGGCCTTTGGCGCCTTGCAGAAATCTACTCAGATACACTTTGGCATAGATTAGGCAAACGCAGTTGCTCCATTCGCTTCTTGTTCTCCTCTATTCGTGCATTCCTAATATGCTCATAATCCACTATCCGCGGCTGTGAATGTCCTCCCTCCTCCATTTCCACTACTACTTTACTAACAATACCTCAGGCTGGGTAGGGAAGGACAGAGCTAAATGTATGTATAATTGTCTAATGTGAGCTTTTTCTTCTCTGCGAGCGCGTGGAGCAAGATTCGATAGCTTTTATAATCATCATAAAGTGTACTTACGGTAATAGAGATTGAAAAAATTAAATGAAAATGTCGGTTCGTTGCAGGGGCTCCACATATGCGCTAGTGCGCTTGACTTCCTTGTTCAATTCCCCATCGTTTCTTGACTCGTCAAAGCCCTGCAACCAAACAATTTTGATATAAGTGTAGCTCCAACTGTCCCAACTTCTTTATTTTCATCGGCCAAACCTCGAAAGGTACGTCCACCCCTTTGCCTTTGGTCAAATTCGAAGTCTAGACCTCACGTTGTAACTCGTGACATTCACAGCTTTGTAGCACAGAACATTCCTCTCCATCTATCATCTTAAAATGTCTTTGGTTGGATTCGATCTCTAGAACTCATGTTGTAACTCGTTAGATTCAGGGTTTTGTAGAACAGAGACATGGGGACACTCATGTCCCATTCCTAACCATATTGAAAAATTACGCTGAGTTTTCTAAATTGAGATTTGTATGTGCAGAAGTGTGCATATATATATATATTATATATATATATAAAAGTCTGTTAGCAAAAATGTTTTTTGGGACTTTATTTTGGGAAGGAGTTTTTCTACGCCTTTGTTTCATTGCGACTTGGTGAAGTGCTTATTTTTTTTTGGATTTAATCTGCTTTACATAGAGACTAGTGGTCTTTCACTTTTACTAAAACAACAATTATTTTTAATATTTTCTATAATGAATGTCATGGAAATGAAATTATTTAGGTTGACTGATTTTCCTTCACTTTTACTAAATTAGCAATTATTTCTAATCTTTCTAAAATGAATGTCATGGAGATGAAATTATTTAGGTTGATTGAAATTGAGGAAACAAGGTCAAAGCATAAAAACAACACTTAGAATGAATGACTCTAGATGGAACTAGATGTATGTGGTTGAAAATCAATTTTTAAATCAAAATAACATATAGAACTCAATGTATATGGTTGAAAACCAATTTTCCAATCAAAATAACATATGGAACTCAATATATATGGTTGAAAATCAATTTTCCAATCAAAATAACATATGAAACTCAATGTATATGGTTGAAAATTAATTTTCCAATCAAAATAACATATTGTCAAGCTATATAAATAAAACTAAAGAATAGAGCAAATTATTGACAACGATCAAAGCATACCGTGTCATCTTACTTTTAAATGTACTAAAAGTCTTTCAACATTTTTCTTAAAATCTAAATGAAGATCAATATCGATCCTTATATAAGAGTTTTCATATTTAGTGATTTAATTTTTCAAGATGATCTTCTTAAATTTTCTATTCCTTCGATGTACCTTGCACCTTAAAAAGAAATTACTAATTTAATTAATTCAGATAATTGACTTTTAACTTAACATCCATTTTTATGATATATATATATTTAGACTAATTTACTTATTTGTCAAATTTTAAAATATCTTTGAAATTGATAATCAAAATCAATTTGTCAAAAATTAGTTCAAAACAAATATGGTATACATTTGAACACCAACCCTGAAAAGAAGCTAACATTTTTAACCATACATAAGAAGCCCAAACACAGAAGGTAGCTCAGTCAATAGACTACTAATAGAAAGAAACATGTATAGTCCAAATAGATTCTATCTGACTAGGGGGCAAACAGAATCTTTATTGATAACAATCTTATTCAAATCCATCGTTTTGTTTACAGCCCAGGAATCATAAAAGCAAGTGAATTGTATCGATAAATCACACAAAAAAAACTAAGATGATTTAATTTGTAGAAGTCACACCAGAGATTATACTGGTTTTATTATCAATAAACAGAGGCCCCAAAAGCCTATGTGCAGGAAGAGGTTTCAAATCTCCTGAGCTGAGACTTTATTGGCGATATTGAGCGATACTAGTAGTGGCGGTACAAACTTAATGCGCAAGCACACTGCACATCGAATAATACTAAAGCGACCATCATTTTGTTCTGAATTTTTAGGAGTTCCACTTGAGCTTCAAGTCCTTTGCATAACGCTTTCCACTTGCACTGCCACTCCCATTGATGATCTGCAGATGAATCAACTGTGGCGGCGAAGTTGTGGCAGGGGACCTCAAGCGGCAAGATCGACTACATTCTCATCTCTTCAAACGGATCAACAATTAGTTTAGCGCACGGAATGTGTAAATTGAAATTGCATGGCGCACTGGCTAATTCGCAGCAATAGCTCCAGTTTTTGTGGTTGCATTGGAAATTTCACTACACTTAGTCTTAAACTTCTACCCGATTATGTTAGGTTTAGGCTTACCTGCATTTTAGCTTTCCTTTTGCATCACACCATCCTTGCATTCTTCTTTTCATTTTAATCTTTACATTTTCTCTATTTTCTTGCCTTTGTCTTGCTTTTTATGTCCTTTCCCTTTTATTTTTTCTTTTTTTAAATAAGACTTTGCATGAAAACCGCCTCGTTTGGCTTGAAGGGAACTATGTGGAAAATCCTGTAAAGGAAAATAGTGGCAATTAATAACGCTTGGCTATCCTATGATCCCCTTATTTTCTTGGGTTTACATATCTTTAAAAATTAATGATGGTTGGATGAAAAATATGATTACCTCTGGACCGAAAATCCTTTGGTGGAACTATGAAGCCCGTATCTATTTTAGAATCTCCATTCTTGACTCAGCCTTATCATTGAATGGTGTTTTCGCCTGCCAATCCAATCAATTAAAGAAGGGAAAGGAGAAAACTAAAAGTGTGCACATCAATTTCAGAGGGATATAAGAGTCTCTGCAAAAGGAATAACCTCTCTTGCCTCTCTCTTACACCCTGGTGATTAAACATCGATAAAATTCCAATGAAGCATATTAAAAATAAAATGAGTGAAAGAAGAGAAAGGATTCTTGCGCAGAGAGGTGAAGCAAGCAATTTCGTCAGGGACTGAACAGGCTCGCTAGAAGTGAAGCAATGCTTTATCCCTGAAAGTGACTCCATCGGGGTACTAAAAGAGGCTTGCTAGAAGTAAAAAAACACTAGAGATAGAACTAAAACTCTGACCATCCTAAACCTCTAAACATATAATATCCTTCTTCCCAATCGAAACAATTGAGATATGGCGAGCCTTGTAAATTTGTTTGAGTTGAGAAAGGGAATGTGAGGGACCACATCTATAATCGGAATAAGTGAGGAATCTGAGGTGATCAACATGGTGAATCAATACTTCCTAAAAGTTTAGAATTTGTGCATAAAGATAGATTTAAACAAAGAAGCTAGGTTTCTTCCAGTGAATCATCAACTGTTGTCACTGTGATAAACACCCACTAAAATTTTCCTACATATGAAATATGGAGCCTCCTTATTGTCATGCCATATTTAATTTCAAGCCATTAAGGCCATACTCGCTTATGTTGTTCAAATGTTCAAGTCTTCCTTTAAGAATTCTAATTTTTAAAGCAAAATTATTTTACATGCTTATCTTGTGATGCTTGCATAGCGAACTTCTTCTAAGCAAGCCTAATAGCCAATATGTATTCTTGGAAGTCAAGCATTGCACAATCCTTAATGATAGTGACTATGTAGTGCCTAATGATAGTGAATACACATTCTCTAGAGATGGTGACTTTGCAATCCTTTATGATATTTCTTGTGCAGTCCTTGATGCAAGTGCTTGTTTAGTTCCACGAGACAGAGATTATTTGAAATCATTTTCAGAAGAAATCACATTGGCAGATTTTGGCCGACGTGTTTCAAACCAACCAGTGTGGTTCATTTTCGTGACAAGATGAAAATCAGATCATAGCAGCAAGTTAAATAGGGAGCCAAGACCTTCTAATGGCTATGGGAAAAAACGGCTAAAAAACGGTCATTTTTAATAAGATAAAGAAAGGGACAAATTATTTTTATTTATTATTAATCAATAATAAATTAATAAATCAATTATAAGTATATAATTATTAAAATAACTAACAGACACCAATATATAAAATAATAAGTCAAATAAACTCAGAACTATTAATTAAAACAATAATTAATCAAAAGGGAATTAAAAAATAATATTAATAATAATAGTTATAAACTTAAAAAAGGAAAAAATAATTATCTGGTTACAAAATGTAATTTTGTTGATTAAATTCTATTTTATTTATTTATTTAATTATAATTTATTAATTATATATATTAAATTGATTAAAATGTAATATGTTTATTTAAATGTATTTTTAATTTTATTTATTATTTCATAGATTGTAGCTATTATATATATATAGAATATGATTGATAAAATAATTATAAATTAAATTTTAAACGAATATGTTTATTTACATGTATTTAAATTTATTATTTTATTATTTCATAGATTGTAGTTATTTTAAAAAAAACGGGGACAAATAAACAAATCTAAAGGGGAGAAAAAACGAAAAGAGGAAAAAGAGACAAGAAGGGAGGGGACTAAGAGGAAAGGGCTGGAATCTAGCAGCTGTTGATTTTCCGACCGTCATCCCTATTAAGATTACTGAGCCTCCTCTCAATTTCAATGGCTTCCCTAAATTTACGGTGATGAAAGTGAGAAATCTTCGCAATGACCTTAGCCTCTTCAATGCATATCTGATGTTTGGTCTTCTCAGCATGTTCTGCTAAGGTCGAAGAGAAAATCCTCCCATGCTTGATATCGGCAGCTTGTTCCTTAATCCTTTGATTAATAGAATGACTTGTTTCACCAATGTATGATGTTCCACAAGAGTAAGGGATGACATAAACACCTTTCATATCCTTGGGGTCCACAAGGTCTTTTACCAATTTCAATGAACTTCTAATGGTGTTAAGGGGTCAAAAGGTAGAGGAAATGTTGTGCTTCCTAAGGATTCTCGCAATCTTGTCAATCATCCCTTGGATGAAAGGGAGGTGAACTCCAGAACTACGATCATTGGGGTTTATCTTAACCTTAGGACTTTTTCTAGCTTTGAGCAAGGCTTTAAGGCCTTGTTTCTTACTATAACCATTATTAGAAAAAACATTCAAGAGATGGGATTTCTCTTTCAAAAAATGGTCGACATCAGAAACCCTCATAGCACGGGTAGTTAGAGTGCAGAGAACACCCAATTTCTGAGCAGGGAAATGATGGGACCTAGCATGAAGATACACCTTAGTATGAGTTTTCTTCTGAAACACCTGATGGGAAAATGAGCCATCCTCTTTCTTTAGAATGAGGACATCTATGAAAGGGAGGCAACCATTGACTTCTTTCTCCATGGTAAACTTAACGGAGTTAGATTGATTATTAAGATGCTGAAAGAAGAGATCTAACTCATACGGACCTTGCTGCCACGTTGGTTGGTTGGCTCGAAACGCGTCAGCCAAAATCTTCCAGTGTGATTTCTTCTTAAAATGTTTTCAAATAATCAAAATATGGATCATAGAAGCTTGAATTTGAATGAGACATAGATTTTGGAATCCTTATGGACAGTGACAACGTGAGGGCATACTTTATAGATAGTGATTGTTACACTGAATTTTGTCACCTTGACTATCTGCAGTTATATGGCCCCATCAATAGCCATATTGTCCTCTTTGTCAAGCCCCATACCTCTGCTCTTCATGTCAAAACTTCAAAGAGAGAGAAAGTCACTTGAAAACATGTTTATCTCTGGGTACGCAGGTTCTCTCTACCTTGCCTGCGTGTACGCACTCCAAATACACTGTACCTGCGTACTTGTACGCTCTGTAAGCTAAAGATTGGGTGCGTACCCCTGTAAAGGTCAAAAGGCGCGAGTTTCATCTTTAAAAAGTTACTTGTGGTCACTTCTAGAGCCTTCTAGAAGAGTTTTTGACGTGTATTGAGCGCCTTCAGATGGTTCATGCACCCCTATGATAGAGGAGCTTATCCCATCAAGAGAGGAGCTACCCCATCCAAAAGAGGGAGTATCCCATTGATGTTGGAACTGAATAACCTCTTCTAGAATACTATAAATACAGGCATTGGGCCAAAGGAGGGGAAGTTAAAAGCTGAACATTCTAAAGGGTAAATGCTGCTGGAATTAGGACTTCCATTTGTTGACTTGTGAGGAGAGATCACTATCCTCCCTTGTTGCCATAGTGGGAGTGGGTGAGCTTGTCAAAGTAGAGGAAATCTCTTGCTGGACCCTGGGAGGAGCTTGCACAACACCAAGGCTCAGGTTGTAATGGTTCCTTTGATTATTTAATACAAATGAGTCCATTCTTCTCAATGAT
>APFE030456461.1:0-47502 GCA_000404065.3 Pinus taeda | reverse complement strand
ACCGGGTTGATAAAATGAGAGACAGGAAGCCTCAGGAGTTGTAGCATTATTGCTACAATACTGGAGCTCACCACTAGTGCCTTAGATCTTCCCTCATTTATGATCTTTTTTTGGACATCCTACATTCTATCTTACAGTTATTGTTGATATTTCATGGTGTTGCCAAACTCTTCTGGGTTTCAACGCTTGATCTGATTCTTAATATCTTTTAGCTTAAGTTGAAAGGTATGCATATGGTTCCTGCCTTGAGTTGTGCTCCTTTTCCACCAACTTTCAACTTTTTGCATAAATGAAGGGTCCCTTAACGAGAAAGGTTTGAATCGAAAGGGTTGATTCTTGGGAGATATTTTCAAATCAATCTCCATTCTAATCGACCAACAGTCTGATCCCAAGCAAGGAAGAATATAGGCTTCTAGAAATATGTCTTGACTAATCACTTATTCATAGACCAGAAATCGATCAAGACGTGATGCTATTTGATGAGTGACCCCACCTCGATTATTCCAAGTATACACGACATTATTTTTTGGCTTATCCACTAGGTGCAGGTGCATGGTTGTGTCTCTAAATGCTTCCATTCTTCTCATCCAGTGATGAGATTAGGTTAAAGTCACTGCTAAGGATCCAACATTCCACCGAGTATAAACTTCTAAGTCTTCCTATGTGCTGAAGGAAAATCCCTATTTCTCCTGGAATGTTGGGTCCGTACACTCTTGGTGGTAGAATCTCTCCCAAGGACATTCCATTTGAAGGCATCATCTACAACATTGAGAATGGGACACAATGCCTTTCATTAGATGACAAGGAAGTATTAAGACAAGAGTGCTCCCTTGTAATGATGAAATCTAAGCCGCCAAAGGGTAATTTAAATAAGGAAGGGTAGGTTGCTCTTAAGTCGCTTCAGACTAATGACAAGATAATGGTTCTTAAGGCTAATAAAGGGGGAGAAAATGTTGTTTTAGATAAGGATGAATATATTCATAAAATGAACGAACATTTAAATTGTGGTAGTTATAGAAGAATTAACTCTAACCCCATTCCTAAGGTTATAAAACAAGTTAAGAAGGCTATCATAGAATCAAACCTTGGAGAGAAAATGAAAAAGAAGTTGATTCCATTTTGTGAGGTTATTTATGGATTACCAAAATTACATAAGGAGGGGATCCCACTTAGACCAATAGTCAACACCATTGGTTCCCCCACCTATGAATTAGCTAAATATGTAGCTAAAATCTTGAAGCCTCTGGTTGGAAACTCAAACTCTTTTATAAAGGACCCTAATGATTTTGTAAAACTCATCAATAATGAAAGGGTTGATAAGGATGATATTTTGGTCAGTTTTGATGTTGTTTATTTATTTACAAAGATTCGTCTTGATGACATTGTTCATGTTATAAAAGAAGTCATTGATCGAGAAACAACAAAACTTGCAGAAATCTGGTTATCTTCCACATTCTTCAGTTTTCAAGGCAATTATTATGAGTAGATATCAGGAGTCGCCATGGGATCCTCACTTTCACCTATTGTCGCCAACTTATATATGGAGTACTTTGAAAGGAAAGCCCTTGACTCATACCCTCTGAAACCGACATGGTGGAAGAGATTTGTTGATCACACCAACTTAAAATGGACTCCTGGCAAGACTAAGCTTGAGAAGTCTTTTAATCATCTAAACTCAATATCATCCAAAATCAACTTCAGTATGGAGCTTGAATAAAATGGTAAAATTCATTTTCTAGATGTCTTGGTCAGTAGAAAGGAGGATGGTACTTTGGGACACGAGGCCTATAGGAAGAAAACACATACAAAAATCTATCTTCTTGATGATTCATACCATCATCTATCCCAAAATTTTGGTGTCTTAAACACTCTTGTTATTAGAGCTCTTAGAATTTCTAACTTTGATCACCTTAATGAAGAAATTAAGCACTTAACATCTGTTTTTAAGGATATAGGATACAAGCAGTTTAATATCAAGAAAGATATAAAAAGGGCTCAAGAAAAGGTGTCCTCTCTAAGGGTCACCGAGAAAACTATGAGAAAGAAAATTGCGGGAAGGTATACCTTCCATTCATTCAAGGGGTTATAGATCAAATCGCTAAGATCTTAAGGAAGAAGGACATATTCACTCAATTTGCAACATGTGGAACGATTAGGCAGAAAATGAAGTCAGTTAAAGATAACATTGACTGTCAACAGGTCAAGAGTGTGTATAGTATTGATTGCTCATGCGACAAAAGTTATATTGGATAGACAGGGCGGTCTTTGAAAACAAGACTTAAAGATCACGGTGCTGATATTAAGAATGGGAGACCTTGTACATCAGCCCTTGCGGAACACCCCTCCAAAACCAAGCATCATGTGTGTTTGGAAAACGCCAGAATTATCGCAAGAGAAGATCATTATCAAAAGAGGAAAAAAAAAAGAGGCTATTGAAATTATGAAGCTTCCACATAACCTCAACAGAGACAATGGGAATGAGATTAGCAGAAACCAGCTCCCCTTTATTAAACATATCAATCCTTCCAGATCTTTCGAGGTATAGTATCACATGTATTTCCCTTCCCCCTTCCTTAATTACTAGCATCTCTTAGTTAATTAGTTAATCAATTAATTAAAAAAACATTAGAAATAATTAATAAAAAAATATTAATAATATAAATTAAATAATATTTAAATGAAATAAACAAATAAATGATAATTATAATAAAAAATAAATAATTATTATTAAGAATATTTTAAGTTAATATGGATATTAATTATAAAAATAATAAATTAAATAACTAATAGATAAATAAAAATAAAAAATAAAAATAAAATAACACCTTAAGTGAATTGGGTTGAAAACCATTAATAAGAATATAAAAAACTTAAAATAAATTAATCTATAAATAATTAAAAAATAAATATTAATTTAAAATCTAAATTTAAATCATTTATTATTATTTATTAGGTATTAAGGAATTATATTTAATTTATTCATTTCAGTAAAAATAAAAATAAAAATCAAAATATAAACTAATTATATTTAAATAGGTTACAAAATATAATGAGAATTCAAAATTAAAATTAAAATAAACGAATTATATGTGGTAATCCATACTAAGTTATATTTAAACAATGAAATAATAAACTGATTTATTTATTTAGAATTAATTAGTTGCATAGGTTTTAAACATTAAGAGTGATAATATAAAAAAATTTAATTATTATCATATAATATTTAATATAATAATTAACATTAAATTAAGATTATTTATTATTATTTAGTAGATAATTTTAATGATTACATTTATTAATTTATACATTATTTCAGATAAATAAACATATAAAAATAAATATTTAATTGATTTATTATTTGTATATATTAAGTTAAAATAAATAAATTATATTTATTAGCGTTAAAATACAAATACCAAATACAAAATTAATATCAATTAAATTAAAATAAATTAAATCTTAATTTGTAAATCCATATATGTTGTATTAAAAAACAATGACAATAATAATCTTATATATTTATAGAATAAATTATTTTTTTATTATTTGTATTTCTTAGGTTAAATTAAATATGAAATAGAAAGCAATATAATTGAATAATTTTATATATCTTTAGTCTTAATGAATTTGGTAGTTTTCTTTTTAAAGTTTAACAATAGGTTATTTATTCCCTGCTCAAATAAATTCTTCTCTCATGGTATGAATTTTGTCTTCTCTCAATCTATCAATTTTCAATTTCTTTTGGATAATGGTTTTCCCAAAAAATAACACAGAAATTTTAAAATTTTTAAATAATTATTCTTTTAAAATAAAATTTTTTTAAAAGTAATTTGAGATTATAATTCTAATATTATTTTGATTTTTTAAAATATTTCTTTTCATTTCCATTATAATTTTACTTAAATATAAAAAAAAAATGTTTATTTTAATTATTTATTACCCAAAGTAAATTTTATTCTGCAATTTAATCCTTTATTAATATTTTTTCCTTCTATTAAAATTTTTTAAAAACCATATAAATACTTTTGTTATGCAATTTTAATTTTTACTTATATTAAAAATTATATAACTATTTTTAAGAAGAAATAAATACATAACTGTGAATTTGTTTCTCTTATACAACATGCACATGAATGTAACCACAATTTAAAACCAGCGAATCATTTTAAATGTAATGTTTTAATGCTTCTAAAAGGAGTCATGTTTGATACTAACTACATTTTAAAGTCGGGGAACCATTTTAGATGTCATGCTTACATGGCTCTAAATAAATCATGTATAATATTTAAGAAATGCAAAAACCTTTTTAATGAGTCATTAACTTTCAATATTAACATCAACTTAATATTATATCAAACACTATCGACTTAATATTATATCAAGCACTATCAACTTTGAGTAGTCGCATCAACTTATTACCTTTTTTATCGCAGCAATTTTGAATGCCTAGGTTAATATTATTTTTGTTTTTTTTTTAAATCTTTAACGCCTTCATCATTGAATACAAATCATGAGAATGAGATAAACAAGGACCTATTTTCACTCATAAAAAATTTATAAAAATCAACCAAAACCAAATATGGTCCAAGCCACAGATTTTATGAAAGAAGTTATCCATTGAGGTGGTGGAGGAATTGTATGGACGGTTAAAAGTGGTCGGAATCTGCACAAAAAAATTTCAAAAAATCTTGTGGAGACAGTGTTTGAATCATATTTTTGATGGTAGAAATGGATTCAGCACGATCAAAAACTTCTAAGACACCTAAAATTTTGAAGTTTAACAACTATCCATAACTTTCCAGCCAATTCCTCCACCTAATTAGACTGCTGCCTTATAAAATGATGAAGATGTAAGTTTTCCACGTACACAGTCCATTTAATACAAAAATTATATGGGCCAAACATTGTCTTTTAAGTAAACCATGATATATCGGGCTCGCTGGGATGAGCCAAACATTTTTTTTGAAGTCCTAGTTATAACAAATCAAACCACCTTAATAGTTGAAGCCTGAAATGGACAAGTTTTACATATTCAACATCCTTATCAGCGTACATAGTAGTGGTGCAGTTGTACAGACTCCCACTGAAGAACTGCAAGTAAATGTTTAAACTTTAAAACCCTTCAGATTAGATGCTATAATGTTCTCACGAGGCCTCTACGTTCAGATCAAAACTTTCAGCGGGGCGGTTATCATATGCAGTTCTTGAAAAAGAAGTCGTCGTTTTGAGATGGTTAGCAGGTTGAATGCTTTGCTTTCCCTTGTCCTCGGAACTGCTAGGATTCTCATTCCGAGGAGGACTGCATATACCCGTTTGCTGGGACATTGTATCCTTCGCTGCAGAGATACAGAAGTCTTCCATTTCGAAAGAGGGTATCCATGGCGATTTAGTTTTGATAACTTTAACATCGAAATCTTGAGCTGCCATGGATTTAACATCGAAATCGCCCAAGTCCGCTTGCTTGATTTTCATATATTGAATCCTATCCAACAAAGCCACAAATTCCTCGAAATCGTCCGCAGCACAACCCGATCCCGTCCTCCGGCGTTTGGGATCTACTCGATCTGAGGCCTCTTGTTGACCAGATGCATGTAATTCTATCTCTAACAACCGTTTCGGTCTCTTGCAGGAAGCCATGGTTCAATCACAGACCTATGAAACAAACACTGATATCTAGAGTCGGGAATAACGAAATCTCAGTGTGTGAAAACCCTTCTCGTTGCTGCAGCAGCCATGCCCAAGTAAACTGCAGAGGCAAATCATATGCAAATCATATGGAAACCTCATAGAGAACAATCCATATATAGAGCGGATTAGGTAAAACTACAAGTGTAGAAACGATTTATTTGAGAGAAAATGTAGCACATAAATAGAGAAGACACCGGCTCAGTCCACATTGTACATAGGGCGCGCAAATTGCCCTCTTTTTATTGAGTGGCCTTCCTAGTTAGCCAATATTTTAATCAATTAATGTTTCGTTTTCTGTTTAGTCAAAACGTTTGCGTCTAATCAAAATTCCTTAAACAACATTAAAATATGATTCTACTTTTCGACATAATTTCAATCCAAACATAAAAACTCTAGTTTTCCACAAATTTTCAACAAAATTGATGACTTATAAAACGTTTCACGAGTACCCTTATCCCACGAGACGTGCAGCGTGCCGGTCATTCGGTTTTTTGTCCAATCACATAGACGGACGCGGACGTGCTAGTTATTCGGCTTTTGGTACAATCAATACAGATGTCATAGTTTCAAGAAATTTACTGTTGGGATGTTTAATTTTTTTCAACGGTGAGACTATAGCCTTGAAGGATTCATCATATCACTAGTTTGCAGTAAATAATGTGACGTAGATGGCTTTCTTACGTGGAGCAATGGAGCGGGTTGCGTGCAATTCGAAAAGGTTAAAAGCTTCCAACAGAGGAAATTCCAGGACAACCAACTTGAGTGGGATAGCCCAGCTGCCGAGTTCTTCTGCATTGATTAGGTCGTCATGGAACGAACAGTTACCCGGAAGTTGCACAGAATTGGTCAATTTAGGGAGTGGTTGCATCATGCTGGCCCGGCCAATAGCTCCCATCCGTACTTCAAATTAGTTGGTTTTCAACATCATACCTACCTATCTTGACAATTTCAAAATGGATCGGAATAGTTTGATAAATTCTTAAAGGGTATTTGACCAGCAAATCGCCAAATCATCATGTGACGAATAATTTTCCATCAAATTCCATCCCTCCTGCTGGTAGCCTTCCTTTCTCCATCGACAATGGCCCTCGGCAGATAAGGCCCAAGGGACCGTGAGGAAGGAAGAGCATCAACGACGATAGCTGTTTGCCGGGGATAGCTGTTTGCCGATGGCTGTTTGCCGAGGATAGCTGTTGTGCCGATGGCTGTTTGCCGAGGATAGTTGTTTGCCGTAGTTTAACTAGCCCGAGAAATCATCCAGAAAGTTATGGAAATTCTGGTTATATTTAGAGAAAATCTGGCAAGGATTTTTGTAAATCTAAATTAGAGTGGTTAAACTTGAAATTTTTAAGTGTCTTACATGTTTTTGATGGTGTTGAATCCATTTCCACCATTAAAAACACAATTCAAACACTATAAGTACAAGCTTTTCTGAAATTATTTTACCGAGATTCCAACCACTTTTTACCATCCTGAAAATTCCTTTAAACTACTAATTGTTTTCCTTTGTTTTTTAAAATTGGGTTTTGAAAATTCCTTTAAACTACTCATAATTGTTTTCCTTTGTTTTTTAAAGTTGGGTTTTGGGATTTTTATGTTTGATTTAAAGTAGAAAAGTGCTTTACACTGTTTTATCGGGAGAAATCGGGCAGATCCTCTTTTTAGGCAGACCCCTAATATAGCCTAAAGAGTGCAAAACACGCCTATTGGCTTTTTTCCTTTGTTTTTTAAAGTTGGGTTTTGGGATTTTTATGTTTGATTTAAAGTAGAAAAGTGCTTTACACTGTTTTATCGGGAGAAATCGTCACTAACCAATGTGGTATTAAAAAATATAAATAAATTTGATTTTAAATTATATAAATAATAAACAATTATATATATATATATAATCTTTAAAAATAAAATAGAATTAAACCATTTTAAATCTATTAATATATATTTAATGCTTACATTATATATTAATGTTTACATCTTATAATGTAAAAAAAACATCTAAAGGTATAAACTATTAATATACAAAAAATTATTAAAGATAATAAAAAAATAGTAAATAAAATATTATTTAAAGCTAGAAGATAAAAAGAAATCACTTACATTATGTTAAATGGACAAATTTTTTAATTTGTCTAACATAAATTGCTCCTTAATATTTAAAGCTGATCTTTCAAGTTCCAATAGCAAATATTTGATAGATTTTGAAAAAATACAAGTACTAGATGAGATAAACTAAATAAAATAATATTAATTCATGAACAATATAATGGATACCTTGCCAAATCTAAATTTGCATCACAACCCCAGATTTGCATCACAACCCCACAAGTTTCAGACATAATCACGTATTAGATGAAAATGAGCTAGACATCAACGCCAAATATTCATAACTTTTGGTGTAAAATCTGCAACGTTGATTTCAAACTTTAGTGCAATACCCAAATATTCATAACTTTTGGTGTAAAATATGCAAAGTTGATTTGAAACTCTAGCGCAATGCACTTGATGATGTTCAATATCTCCAATGTTTCGTTTAAGAACATCTTCCTTGAAATGGTAAAGAAACATTTTGAATTGCACTGGCACTAGCAACAAACTATTTTAGCGTTTTGCATTGCCCCCTCAACAATATAGGGTTTACATCTCTTAGTGGGAAAATTTTTAATCTATATTACAACTTGTATTTATCATCTATTTATATTGACAATTGCAACAACCAATGTAATAATTTACATGGTGAAGAAACCTCAACATAGTTGAAGACATTGATTATTCACACAATCCAATAAACCACCAACCACCTATAATTTGACATTTATTTTAAATTTACCTTAACTACTCAACGAACGAAAGAAAACTGATTAAAAAAAAAAAACCTAGAAATAGTCTAATGGGTATTGCAATGATGGTCTATCAACTTTCAACAATGATTGGCAATCGGGACCATCTATCAATAATCGACAACTGGCTCTGACTGTTGCTTCTTATTGTGTGAGTTTGCTATGTGCGGTGTTTTATGTGGGGTGTTGTACGAATTGTGGTTCCATCAACGTACCTGTGATGTAGCTATGGTTCCATAGATACAACCCTGTAGGGTCCATCTCATTCATGTAAGTATTGAAACTAGGGCTCCATCTCTATTGTTCCGAGTTTAAAATGAAAAATCGACAAGCATAAAGCAAGAGAGAGCCAGGTAGGCATGATTGCGTAATTAACATGCTTAGGTATTTAGTGTAAGTAAAAGATATTGAGAAATTTAGAAAAATGGATAAAAAATTTCATGGAAATTTTCATTAATAAAAGAACCATGTTGTTGTAATAGTAACGAGCCGAAACCATTACAAAAGAACCATTAAGAAATTCATTCCAGTTAAAAACAATAAAAAAACCCTACATATGAAATTATGAATTGATGCAAGTAACTCATATATCAATAATGGTAGCATTATGTAATTTTTCAAGAGCTTCGAGCTCAGGTGTACATACTAATTTCGGAAAACATAATTTGAGTTCAAGAAAAATGATTAAATAAGGGGATATTCCCCCATCAAAAAGAAAAATGATGCAAGTGTGCAAGTTATCAGATTGGATGCTAATCAGATTGGGTGCAAGTTTCTAGTGACTTTAACAATTTAGCTAAAGGAATTGTCTAAAGGGTGTTTCCTTTCTCATAAAGAGATTGGATTTTGGCAAATATGTGTGATATTTCCATTTGATGTTTTGAACTGGGATAATATGGTAGTTCTCTAGTCTGGGGATTCAAAATTTCTTAGAATGAACTCCCATTGAAGCAGAACACTTGCCACATTTAAACAAAATAGTATGTTGTGTCTACACATTGAGATGGATTGAATAGATACAAAAACAATTAAATGATGGGAATGGTTAGTGACTTCTAAAGGAATTATATGAGAAGTGTATGAAAATCAACTAGAAATTTGGCAGATCATTGCATGTCATTCCATTTGAAGTTCACCGTTGCATTAGTATGTTAATTCTCGTGATTTGTTGTTGCTAAATTTCCCATGAAACTGTATTGAAGCTGGAAAGTGGTCATGCTTAAACAGAGCATTAGAGAATGTGCTTTCTGGCTATCCATTGAAATGGCCTGAGCATATATGAAAGGGAGTTAGCAGTGGCAATGGTTTTGGACAAGGTCAAGTAGAAACATTAAGGTGATTTCCAAAACTCAAGAGGGTATTATGTAAGTGCTCTAAAAATAAAAAGGAGATCAACCCACTTATCTAATATGTAAGTGCTCTAAAAATAAAAAGGAGATCAACCCACTTATCTAATATTAGATTTCCTTCTAAATGGACAAGGATGTGTTATGCAATAAAGGTTTCAAGTTTCATGTTCATTGAGAACGTTTCCTACCCACCATATGTCCGAACAAAAAAACTCAAAAGTAGTTCACGAATTCTGTGTTGTTATTGTTGTATCAGTTGGTCAAAAAAACAAGGAAAGGAAAAAGCAACCAAGACACCTACGTAATACACTACTACTTAGTACTATATCAATTATTACACTTTAAGAAGCATTTTGAAGTGGTTTAATGGTTATGTTACCTATATTTTACTAAATATTTCAATTTGGAGTTGTTTTAATAGAGGTTTCACCATGTAAATTGTCACAATGGTCTGTTGCAATTGTCAATATAAATTGATGATATAATACATATTACAATTTTGGCCACCAAGAAATGTAAACCCTGTACTGTTGAGGGGGTAATGTAAAATATAAAAATAATATGTGTCAAAAACCCTGCTCTCCTTGGTTGATTTTTGTTTTCATTTTGTCCAACTATAATCCTCGTTCAAAGCACTTATTTTTTATTAGCTTGACCTTGACTTGTACGAAACATTTAACGTTGTTTAATCTATCATAGATGAATGTTTATCACTTCAGTGGTTAGAGTAATGGTTAGAAGTACTACTTTATATTATGGTGTCAACATTAACTTGTTTACATGGGTTTATATTCAAACTTTCCTAAACGCTGGTTAGCATCACCCTTATGTTCGTTTACTTTTCATTTTTCATACAATTTGATGCACTTAAATGCTTAACATATAGTGCTTCACCCCTTACAAGGGTAACCCCTTTCTTCCGCATATAATTTATCATGTTAAACTGTATTAATTTTCCTTGGTCATGCACTCCATAACCTAAACGACATTGCAACTTGGCTATTAATATTCACCGTAACCTTGGTTACTATGAAGTAAAGTAGGCACATGATTTAGGAACAATGGCTCAATTCCCTGTAGCCACATCACGTCCAGTACGTGCTACTCCTGTGTTCCTATCCCATCCTTTCAAATAAATGGTAGAATGGAGTTCGGGAACGATCTACGACTAAGGTGCTACCTTTCCAACCTTGACCATAAAGCCCTTCCCCATCCAGGTGTCATTCCAATTTTACATTTGGTTTCGGTGTTGTGCCAGGGAGGGTTCCAATCTTTGCACCCGCTACTATGCCAAAATTCTTTGTATCATATCAATTGTAACTTGTAAGTCCTTGGGATTCATGGCAAGAAACCCTTCCTTCAATGGACAAGTACCTCCTTCCACCTTCCACTTTGTTGAAAAGCTCAAGTTAGGGTTTCTTTGCATTTCTTTTATCTTCCTCTCTGCATTTTCTTAACAATGGAATAGCTACTAAGTGCATGGGTTGATGGCCTGTTCTCTTGGCCAGAGCTTCATTAGCGGCGTTCATGCTCTTGATTGCATGTTCCAACGAAAAAAACCCCAAATCTGTTCGGGCGCACTTTCTTTTACCAATGACGGTATAGCTCGGAAAGTCTACGTATGCTTGTATTAGCCACCAATTCTTAATTTTAGTGTTACATTTCCTCGCTTAGAAGTTTTTTTATTTATTTTTAATTAATCACAATTTCCATTGTGGAGTAACTACAACATTAGGTGGTCGAAAAGAAGAGAAATCCCTTTAAACCTTTCCAACCTACTTTACTGCTGTCATGACTGCAGTTTCCAGATCTCAGGGCTATGGTTTATTCCTCCTCAAAGTGGTAAGATATCATTTTTAACTCCATCCTTTTTACTCCTATTTGTAGAGTTCTCTTTGTCAGTGCATGAAAAATTATTACTCTGGTTTAATGTAGTTCTCGGTTTATTTTTTTCCATGTTACTCGTATTTGGCACACCATTCATCTCATTGTCATGGTGGAATTCACTCGGATTCAAGCTTTTTGCACAGGTAACCCTTGCTCGCATCACATCTCAGGACTCGTCTAGCCTCATATTTTTTTTCTCCATAATTTCGTATTTTACCAATTATATATGGAAATCCCTATTGTTTCCTAGTTATGTGTATAGGTGAGGTCTCGGTCACCTCGGCTTCTGTCTGGCACCCATGTCTAGATTCCTTCTGCAACAACTCTAGGCACCCTACTGTCACAAGCTTAATAATCATCTTTATCTATCGCACTGTCCTAGGATTTTATGGCTTGGCTCTACTAAGGGAGACAATAAAGGTTTTGGAACTTTTTATCATCCCTACCGACTCCTCTTTCAGCTAGAGCGTATGTTCACACTCTAGCATGTCAAACTGGTTTTTCTTTTTAATGCTAAGCAACCTCGTTTTGTTTAAGACTATATCTATTTTTTTAGAAGTTCCATCCTTGGTTTTTTGAAGTTATGACTATATATATATATATATATATATATATATATATATTTATTTAAAAACTGTATATGTACTTATGGAGGTTCCATCCTCGATTCGCTCGTTTGGTTATGTTTGTTTGTATATTTGGAAAGGTTCCACCCTTTGTTCGCTCATAAACAAAAACTGTATATGTACTTATGGAGGTTCCATCCTCGATTCGCTCGTTTGGTTATGTTTGTTTGTATATTTGGAAAGGTTCCACCCTTTGTTCGCTCATTTCTTCTAATTATAATATTTACAATTCATGTTATGTATTACCACAATGTTTTTCAAATATATGCTATGTTACTTTTATGTGCATGATTTTTTCTGGTCGCTACGGTACTATGCTATCCCATTGTAATGACTTATTTTCCAAATATATGTCTTATAGGCTCATGTCTGTCGAAGTATATGAATGGTTTAAATTATTCGCTGCCTTCGTTTACTCTTTTTTTTTAATCTAGGATAATCGGTAACTGTACTACCTTCGTTTACCTGAAAAGTCATGTGTGCATTTGGTATATTACTCCAGGGTATCCTGGGTAACTTGTAGTTGTGGTGTTATGGTAATACTCTTATGTATTACCCATAATTCAACATAATCATTCACTATTACTTTTGTTTATCCTCCTTAAAATTGTTATTCTTCTGCTACAGGTTTTCAACCTGTCTTCATTACAACATGCAATATATCACATTAAAACATACAAAATATCATATTCACCTATTAAATTCAAGCGTCACGGGCCCATCAACCTATTACCCATTCTCTTATCAAGGTGGACTGTAGAGGTATTAATTTAGTTCTGTAGGTTTTTGTTTTTATAAACCTTTGATGAAGCGTATGATATCGACTTCAAAATTCTGTTGGTAAATTATTTTTGAGATTTATTAAAAAAATTACTTTTCCTCCATACCACATAGGTGTTGGGTTCAATTACTGCATAATTTTGGCATGATCTATGCATATTTTCTACATGCAGACTTCTTCCCATTTATAGTTGCGATATATTTATTCATTTATTTAGTGCGCAACCCTCCTAAAAATATTATGAATTTTCTTTGTCAATATCTAGTGATATCTATTTCAATTTCGGCTCCATCAAATATATCAAATATTGTTATCTTCTTCTGTGTATATATATCTAATTGATTTGGTTATTCTCAATATTACTTCACCTGCGAACCCTAAGAGACTATTTCTGTGCATTACTTACGCTTAGGTAATAATAAAATTAAAACTTCCATTTAAGAAGAGAACACCCGTAACTCCCTCTCCTCTCATATGAAGCGCTATTTATTTGTTTAAACAGATTAAAATTCAATCATTCCACTATGTGTCCTATTGCTAAATTTACCTACTATTTTCTTATGTCAATAGTATAAGGCTATAATTTTCAGTAATAGAATTCTTCCATATTAGTTGATGTGACAAATCGCATACATTTTGGTAATATCAAGACCCATGCAAAAATAAAAGTATAGTGAATCTATATAACATTCTAAGGAAAATTTTCAATATTCTACACACTGACCATTATGCAGAATCATAACCAGCAGACGTATACTATCTGGACATTTAATTGACTACATATAGATGCATCTAAATCCTAGAGTAACCTTGAAATACTTAATAATTTGCAATAATCGAACACATAATTAAACCCAATAATCACATTACTTACAGAAATTGAAGTTATTACAAAATCAGACACATGCAAATTTTCTAACCAATACCCTGGTGACAAGCCAACTTAGGGGAATTGCTCGCCACGCAAACTTTAACTGCACCTCAAGTTCCCCCCGAGCTAAGAATGCTTGTCGAGAGAATCAACAAACCTATGTTGGTTTCTCCTCTTAGGTATTTCATACCTTCTTCCATACTGGATGTTTCTATTAGCAACATCCTGCTTTGGTTGTTTTCCATAACCACTATTCTAGGCTCAATTTCTTAAAAGCTCACTTTTCTCCCACAAATATTTCAGATTTTCGAAATTGGGCATCTTTCTCCAGTGAAGTGATTTAATGGATTTTTTATCCTTCCATTAAATCTTATCAGAATATTATCCAGAGGTTTCGATGGAAGAATTATTTCAGCCAACATCTTAATTCTAAATGAATTATTCCCCAAGTATAGGCATTTTTATCGTTATGAATAAAATTTATTTATTCACACAATGTCTTAATGTACTTTATGGCTTTCCACCATTAACATGATGTACTTTATTAAAAATAGTAACCATCAAGATTAACACATGGAGGGGTATTACAGCCTTTTCCCCGTTTTATTTTACACCATCTTCGGTGTTTCCTTATACGTTATTTACCTCTAGAATAACACTTGGTACTTTTCCTTCATTTCATCTTCTCGCTCCCAAGTGGCATCTTCAGGAGTAAAGTGCTTCCATTGCACTTTAATCCGAAAGACAACTTGATTTCGGAGTTAAATCTCCTTCCCGTCTAGGATAGAGAGAGGTTCAACCAGAATTCTCTTTTGAGCTCCACCTATAGCAATTTCCAGTCAATAATGTGGGATTCATCATGTACATATTTCTTAAGTAAAGACAAGTGAAAAACATCATGAAATTTAATGTGACTAGGTAGTGCTAGTTGGTATGTTATAGGTCCTACTCTATCCAAATTTTCAAATGACCTACAAAACCATGGTAACAAATTTTGGACTAGTTCCCATAATTAAGGTACTTTTTCTCGGTTTAACTCTCAGATATACATGATCTCAAATTTTGAACTCTTTTTGAGTTCTATTTTTATCTGCATAACTCTTTTGTCGGTATTGAGTTGTTTTAATATTCTGATGAATTCTTCATATAATCTGTTCCATTTCGTGTAATGCATATGGCCCAAGAATCAACTTATCCTCTCATTGGCTCCAACTAAGTGGTGTATGGCATTTTCTGCCATGCAAAGCTTCAAAGGGGATCATTTTAATAGATGTATGATAGATGTTGTTATAAGAAAACTTAGCTAAATGCATAAAATCTTAGATTTTTGTGGGTCTATCCATTACATACATTCTGAGCATGTCCTCCAAAATCTGTTTTTTCTTTCAGTTTTTTCATCCGTTTGAGGATGGTATGTGGTACTGAAGTTCAACTTGGTTCCCATACCCCCAAACAAGGCCTTTCAGAATTTTGAATTGAATTTGATGTCTTTATCTGATACAATCATCTTGGGTATACCATGCGGCTGAAAAATATCCTGCATGAAGATGTGAGCAATTTGTGTTGTACCAAAGGTAGATTGCACTGGTAGGAAATTGGCTTCCTTACTCAAAATGTCCACTACCACCATGATAGAGGCATGCTATCTCTTTTTCGTTGGTAACCTAATGATGAATTCTAAATAAATTGTCTCCCACTTCCATTCTGGAATGGATAATGGATTCAACAATCCAGCGAGGTGTTGATGCTCTACTTTTACTAGCTAACATTCTAAGCATATCGATAAGTATTCAGCCACATCCTTCTTCATTCCCAACCAAAATACTTTGTTCTTTAAGTCTGTGACCATTTTTTGATATCTTGGGCATCCTGCAAAAGGTCTTTTATGATATTCCTCAATTATCAGCTATTTCAAAGCATTTACACTGGATATATACATTCCTTATTTTAAAAACAACATTTTTGCATAATTTTTTGTGTAACTAGGAATATTAGTTTGCTATAATTTTTTCTGAATTTCAACATATTTTTTATCATTGTTGATAGAATTCTTAATCTACTAAAAAAATATTGTATTAACATTTCTAACTTCCACCCCACTTATACTATAAACCTGCCTACTCAATGCATATGTTATCTTGTTTTCTTTCCCCTTTATGTGTTTTATGTTGAATTCGAATTCGTTAAGAGATGCCATCCACCAAGCTTGTCTTGCATTAAATCTGGTTGGTTGAACAAATATTTAAGGCTGATATAGTCAGTTACCAAGGTAAATTTGTTCCCAAGTAAATAATGCCTCCACATTTTTAAGGCAAGTATGATAGTGACTAACTCTAGATCATACACAACATAATTTCTTTCATGAGTTTTTAACTTTCTTGAATCATAGGCTATCATCGAATTATCCTGCAAAAAAAATTCGCCCTAAGCCTTCCGTACTAGCATTTGTGCAAACTACGAATTATTTATTGGGATCCACAAGTTTTAATATGGGTACCATTGTAAGTAGATGTTTTGGCATGTCAAAACTCTTTTGACACTCAACAGTCCACTCAAACCTTGCTCCTTTTTTCTGTAAGGGTGTAATATGATATGTTATTCTAGAAAATCTTTCTATAAATATGTGATAATACCCTGCCAGTATCATAAAGAAGTGAAGAACAAACACATCTTTGAGTATAGGCCAATAAACCATGGCTTTAACCTTCTTTGGGTCAACTGATAATCCTTCCTTAGAGATGATGTGACTAGGATATTATATTCTGGTTTTGTAGACTCGCACTTGCTGAATTTGGCATATAACTGATTCTCTCTTAAAGTTTGCAGCACCAATTTTAAGTGTTCTTTATGTTCTAGAGTATATCAAAATATCGTCAAGAAATACCAACACAATTTTATCCAAATATTTATTGAGTATGTTGTTCATCAAGCACATTAAGGTTGTTGGGGCATTAATAAGACCAAATGGCAACACTAGAAACTCATAGTGCCCATATATGATCCTAAAAGTTGTTTTGTGTATATCTTCACTCTTGATCCTTAGTTGATGATATCCTGTCCTTAATTATGTTTTGAAAAAATCGCAGCCCCCTTACTTGATCAAATAGGTCATCAATAAGGTGTAATGGATATTTATTTTTAACGGTTAACTTGTTTAACTGTCGGTAATCGATGCACATCCGAAATGTGCCATCCTTTTCCTTAACAAATAACACAAGTGCTCCCCATGGTAACACACTATGTTTGAGGTAGCCTTTATCTAACAACTCTTGGAGCTTCTTTTTCAATTCCAATAACTCAGGTGGGCTAATTCGGTATGGTGCTCTTGATACTAGGGCCACATAGGGTACCAGATTGATAGAAAAATCAATATCCCAGTGAGGTGGTAAACTAGGAATCTCCTCTAGAAACACATCTCAAAATTCTTTAATAATTAGTAGTGTATTTAAACTTGGTTTCTCCCCTTGTTGATTTCTTGTATCTACTTTCACTAGATATAATTAACACCCTTTCCATGCACTCTTTTTCATTTGTACAACTATAATCTGTCTAACGGATATGGGTCTTAATATTCCTTAATTATTTGACTCTGTCCTTATTAATTTGTGCAAGTCATTGTTTTCATTAGTCAGTTTATAATAGCTTCTTGGCCTTCCAACCAATCCATACCTATTAGTATATCATAATATCGTAAAGGAAGTGTATTTATATTTACTACTGTGGAGTAGCCATTTAGATTAAGAGGACACAATTTTACCTAGTTGGTTACCCTTCTCCTGGTACCAGATGCTAATTGAACCAACCATGGGGTGGCTAGTATCGAAGGTCTAGAAGCGGATCGATGATCCCTTCACTTGATGTACAAGTTTTTATGTTTGGCGTGCAAAACATCAATGTAGGTTATGGTTTAGTATGTTGATCACTTCTTTTGTGTGGGAAAGGTATTTCGTGTTTAAAGATTTTTTGAAGTACATTTTTTTTAGAGATTGGTAACATGGGTGATATGGATTCTCGGTATGGGGATAGGTGAAAGGTATTTCGTGTTTAAAGATTTTATGAAGTACAATTGTTTTAGAGATTGGTAACATGGGTGATATGGATTCTCGAAATGGGGATAGGTTATTTGATTTTTTTCATGGGCTGTAGTCATGACAGGTTTACCAATGACAGCTTTATCAGTATTAACATTAGTGATTTGGATGAAGCTTTGTGTAAGGATTTACTATGTGTGGATCAACGATGTTCCGTCTTTTTTTGGTGTCATGTTTTACAACCAGTTGGGTTATGCTTGAATTATTTTTTGACTGATTGATCCATGTCTTTCAACTCTATAGGATATATTATATTATTTTTTATTAGAATTTATGAATTTAGTTTGGGATAGTTTATGTTATTATTTGGTTGGGTTTTTCTGATTAACTCTTGGTTTGGTAGTTTGGGTTTTATCCTAGTCATATTGTCTCTTACGAAAGAGTTTTCCTTGGCTGGTTATTTTGTGGGGAGAACCATCTATGTCCTTCCCTCTCACTCCCGACCTCCTTCCACTTCCCATGCTCAATAGGAAACAGAGCACTCATCTACTAAATACATTAGAAAATATTTTCTTGTGTCCCTAGAGAAATTGTAGAGGAAGCTGAGGTTTCCAAGGTGTGGACATGTTAGATCATGTATGTTGTTGGGTCTCAAACACTGGATATCCAAGAACAAAGCATACCAAGCATTTGCAAGTTTTCGATGTGTATTGGCAGATCAAGACTTTGATAAACAAGGGTTTAATTGAAAAGTTTGAAGAGTACCAAAATATCCTACGAACAATGGACGAATTATAAAGGTACATTGGAAAAGTGATCATACGGTACATTACCAGGTGAGGAGGGTGGGTTGAATGAGCAAGGGATATGAGATTCCATGTGTTCTAGATGAGCGTCCACCTAATCCATTTTTTCCATGTCTTTTCTGCCTCTGAACTAGGGTATCTAGACTGTCCATAATCCTCCACTGATGAGTTTGTAGTACATTCATGAATCCTATGAAAACATTCATATCCTTATGTCTATCATCACTGAGTTGCTCCAACAACATAATTGCTTGCGTTAACTACCCCTTGAAGTAGTCCAAGGAAGGAAACAACTCAATAGAACCCGGAAACACCTCATGTTCAAGGTCCACGTCTCCCGTAAGGCCATGATCCCTGCCAACATGGTTTGTCAAGGTAGCTTCACCGTCCTACTCCTCTCCTCACGCGACCCCTTTGGTGGAGCATGGATTCCACCATAACCACGACACAAAACACCACCAAACACCATAGCATAGAAATGAAACTAGCCAACTCGGGACCCAACACTCCCAAGATGCCCCCTTCCCACCCGTCCTAAAAGAAGCTGAAGGAGCTTGACAACATATACTGATGAGTGATTCAGAGTGGGTCAAAAGCTTCATGCGATGGAATTAACTCACGCCACCTCCATTAACCTCCACCCATCCGACTACTACCTACCATAAATTTGGCCCAAAACTAGCCTGCTAAGACAATGCCACCACCACTACTCATTTTTGAAAAGAAGAAAAATAATAACAAAGAATATTTCTATAGAGTTACCTTGATGCCAGCAGGAGAGTCCCAACACCCAGAGTGTGCATACACCACTGAGATACCAAGGCCATCACATGATCATCGATTGGTGAAGTGTGCTAAAGAAACTCACTTGTAGGTTGTTAAACCGAGATCCCAAATTTGAACCATCCAAGCTGACGTCTCTCCCCCTTCGCCACTCCATAACACATCACTAGTTTCCCCAGAAATCACATACCAACTACTTCTTCCCAAACTCGCCACCATGAATACTTCGTCAATACAATGAGTTCTCTCTCTAATCCATCCCATATTAGACTGCAGAACCTTCCATCGGCTAACAAAATCACTGCAACGCAAGGATGTCAGGCTCTCCAACAAAACTAAAACCGCCATTAAATATACCAAGGCATTCACACTCCATGAAAAAACTTCCACCATTTAACAGAATCACCCCAACATAAGGACACTAAGCTCTCCATAAAAACTAATGATATCATTAAATAAACCAACCCCATCACCCTCAACAATCCATATGCCTTCACACACTCTTGCATGTGAGGTAGGTGCTATGACATAAACTTGTTAAATGCCATCGAGCCCATATGGGTGGTTGGAATCCATCATCGCCCTCATATTTCTTGGTTCACTCACCCCCATTGGGGTTAATTAAAAAAAATATCTTAAAAATCACAACATATATATTTTTACATAAAGTATAAAAGTAATTTAATAAATAATTAATAAAATTATTAGTAATTTTATTTATTTATTTATTTTGCAAAATCAATAGTCTAAAAATATTTAAAAATATATTCTTAAAATTTGCACATAAAAACTAAAGTATGTGCGCAAAAATGTAGTTCTCTTCTTGTGCAACAACTAGGGTTCGGTCCTAGCTCACTTCTTCTTCCTTCTCTTCCAGGATATTGTGGATGGATTTTATTTGACCTCTCATGGCTTCTAAAACCTCAAGCTTACCCTCTTCTGCATCTTTGATTTGACTCAACTCTCAACCTTCTCCCCCTCAAGACAGGAATTAGGTCTTCGTCGAGAGTTTTGGGGATACATCCCTCTTCATCCTCAATAGTCAGTGTCTTTCCATCTTCATCCAACTCTATGCGCCTTTCAAAATGGGCTTAGTTTTTCCCTTTGTTATAGTCCTAGTGATTGGAACACTATCCCTCCCTAAAACTAGGAAGGCTCTTGTCTGGTCGTGATTCCTATGAATTTTTGTGACTTAGTGAAATATGATTTTGGTAGTCTCTATTTAGGGCCATCTTCCCCACATGTTCGTGATTTTTTGAACCCGATTTCTAGATCCCTCTCCTTCAGGGTTCTTGTTCGTGATTTTTTGAACCCTATTTCTAAATCCCTCTTCTTCAAGATTCCTATCCTTGAAGTTCCTATAATCGAGGTTCTTCTAGTGGTTGAGGTTCTCATGTGAGGCTAATTTTTTTCAGAAGTTGGATTGGTTTGCAAGTTCAGTGATCTATGACCAAGGCTTATAGACCTTCATTCTTGGATTTCTTAAAAGTGGAAACCATTAATTTCAAATGATTTGAACCTCTACCCATTTGAAAGAGGTTTTTTTTTACTAGTATTTGACAAAATTGAAGATAGTCATAGAGCTTTAATTTCTTACTCTAGCCCATGTTTATGGAACAACATAAGGATCTCTATGTAGCATTGGTTTCCCTCCTTTGCATATCTAGAATCTTCCTACTTTTACTGCAATTGGTAACACCTTAGGTAAATTCTATTTCCAAAGTGAAGATACAAAACACTACTTGAAGAGCACATATGCTCACATATGTGTAGAAATGGATTTCAATAAAGGATTTCCTACCGAAATTAAGTTAACAATCTTGGATATGAATCGATGCAAAACTTGGACTACAAAAATATTTATTTTTGTTGTGCAACCTATTATGAGACTAGACATAGCCTCAAATCTTGTACAAAATTTGGGAAGAACAAAGCAAAGAAAACTAGTCAAAAACCTTGATGGTGGGAGGGTGCCAATTCTCACCACAATAAAATATCTCTCTAGTTCCTAAGAAAGAGGACAAATTGCAAAAAGATTTAAAATTTTCAGCACCAAATCAAGTAAAGATAAACAGTAATGTGGAGGTATTCGACAACATAGTTGAATATAGTAAATTGAATGCTTCCTCAAGTGCTTATCTCATTAACTCTATTGGAAAAAAATCCCATGATGTGGAGCATCCAAATAATGATAAGATAAAAAAATATCTTTATGCCCATCCCTTTTGAGGATCTCCCTGGAGGAAACAAGTTCAAAAGACTCCCTCCTTGGGCTGATCAAATGGATGAGACAGACTCTCTAGAAAACTTGGGTTGGATCCAAGCTAGAAAAAAATGAAAATTAACTCTCCAAAGATAAGGAGAAGCCAATCTAAGAAAAATTGAAACTAGGTTGAGAATTACATGCAAATATATATAGATTTTAGATATTTTTTGGAAAAAATTCAATTGGAATGTGTTGACGGTGTTGGAACTGCCAACATTCAGGGGAACTCCCCGCTATGAAGTCCCAACTAGACCTCACACCATTTGGTGTAGGAGTCCCATTTGGTATGATGACATGATTGCCATTATCTTAAATGTTTGCCTTAAATCTTTCTTGTCATCACATGAGAGTGGTCTACTTTGTCTTTGATGTTCGTGTGCCTGGTGAGTGATAGTGTTACCTATCTCAAGGTTCTTTCACCATAGAGAGAAAGGGTGGAAGTGAGTCTCCATTCGAATGGAAATATTCCCAACTTTTCTAGAGACACACAACATGACAGTACATGCATAACTTCACACGGATGCGGTAGTCACACACACTAGAATGGATAACACGTACAACACTCAATGGAGCAGTTCGCGTGAGTCTGACAGTTGTTATAACAAGTTTATGGGAAAGATTTTGGCTGATGTCTAGTGAGGTATCCCATGAGGGCAGCACAACGTTAATAACTTATACAACACATTTTCCTAAATATATGTATTAGGGAAATAGAAAGAGTTCAATTGTCTTAACACAGGTTAAAGCAACATGCATTACAAGTGTTCAAGATTAGTCTTACACCAGTTACAATACATGTGTGAAAATGTGTTGACCTATTATCATGCTTTTGAATTGAGCAAAAGTTCCAAGACACATCAATACACCATACATCACTAACCCTATGAAAGGGGTGTTGGAGCCATTGCTCGCTCCTCAAAGAAAAGACTACAATTTCTCAAGGCTATGTGGGAAGAGCCAAGGTGAAAAGCCCTTTGCATGTACAAATGAGGGGTATATATAACTAAGGGTGAAACTGGCCCTTATGACTGCTCGACTTCCCTCATGACTGTTTGACTTATTTGACTCTTCATATGACATGTGGGTCTCTTGGAATTCCACATTACATTACATTGATTTACACCATATGGCCCAAAATAGTGATGTGGTTGACGTGACTCAACACGACAATGCTGGTATGTTCATGCTGCTCATGGAGTCCATGTTGAGTTGCAATGATGTTAAGTGATGGATGTGCTCCTGGTGTATCACAGCTTCACCTCTGCATGACGAGGTGTGTAGAGTCTTTTATGGTCTTGGTGTTCGCTTTATGTTGCATGTGCACTTTGCTCCTTTGCTTTTACTATGGCATGCTTCACATTTTCGTCTATTTGTGAAAAATTCTCCTCGCATGCATCGTCTGTTCTTGAAAAATTATCCTTGCATGTGCTCTCCTTGTTCATCATCTCTGTCATCACATCATGTCTTATCCATGTACCTATATCTGCAATCACTTATGACAAGGCGACATCAAATCCATAAACCTCCTAGTCTACCATGATGCATTATCATTGATTAGGTGATCATGTTATAAGTGAAGAAAATGCTCAAAATTTGAATTGCTCAGAATTGTTTGAAACCAGAATGACTAGATAGATCACATCTTCTTGATTCTGGCGCCGTGAACGGTTCAAAAAACTGACATCGTATGGAGGAGTTATCGCATTTTAAAAATTCCTAGTAAACTGCAATTTTTGAATTTTGGAAAAATTAAAAAAAGAATATTCTGAGGAATTTTACTTGGAATATTCCTTAGAATATTCTCCAGAATATTACCCAAAATTTTCTCCAAAATCTTCCCCGAAATATGTTGTTTGGTTGAACAATCTATAGCTGGCACGTGGCCTACCGGAAGGCCGCCACATGGCCCCAAGACAACAGTGTTTTTTTTGGTGCAAAATTTTTGGCACTTTGTAGGATTAGACCCTAGGTCGGGTGGCTGTCAACCCATAGGCCCGGACCGGCCCACCTACATAGTGGTTCTTAACCACATAGGGTCACATTGCCTATTTGAATTTTGAATATGGTGTGGGTGGCAGTAAAAGGCGCCAACCCCCTTATAATAGAACCCTGGCACGGAACCAAAGGACTAAGCTGACACAAACACCGAATGATTAAGTTAAATGCATATTTATCACATGGAACTCGCGGAGGTTACGCTATCCGTTATATGCCACGGTTTCATAACCGTGGCTCCGCAGTTCCAGCGGCGGTGGGGTAGTCGGTCCATATAACCATTATCCATCTTAACCATTAATGCCACCCAAACCACGCGGTTAAGTTTAGCGGTTTCGATAAAATTCGGTGGAGCGCACCATTCTAGGCAGACTTTGCCAAAATTAGCATGGCTAACTGCAATTAATCCAAGTTTAATGGAGTTTTTTTAGTGCAAATTGGACAAAAACTTCTGGAGGTCATAACGTTCAGTAGGGAGATCCTTTTAGAGCGAATTGTTTTTTGATTTTGGGTATTCTGAGATTCTAAAGCCAATGGTATAGGTTTCAGAGCCAACAGAGCTCATCTTCAGGTGTTTTTTCAGCGAAGAAGCTTGGATGGCCATTAGGGCCTAGGGGGTGTTGGAGTTGTATTCGGCTATGGTTAACCATTAGAGGTGAAACAAAAGTCATCCTTGACTATTTTCTGTGTTCTAAACTCATTTTCACAACTTATTTTGCATATTTAGGCTTTCTTGTCACTGTATAACCAATTTGAGCATCTAATAAGAGTAAGGACATGCCCATTTGGGGGCCCCGGACCCGAAAGATGTAGCCCAAGAGGGGTGAACTGCCTTATTAGCTACTGTGTTATATTATGTGATTTTATCTTGCTATGTTTTTCAGATTCGATATGTTAAAAAATAAAATGAAATAACACTTCTTCACACATAAGACTAAAAAATTTACCAAAAAACACTTAGTTTCAATTGCAAGACATCAGTAACAGTTTACACATATAATTTAATAGAAATGAATACATTGAACAGCAAAAACAAGTAGTTTCATTTTCAGATCAGATGGTATCAGAGCTCAGTTTTGAGTATTAGTTTTGTGCAAAGATAGTTTTGACTATTCTGCAAGTTTTAATGCTTACCAGGCTTAAAATTCAAAGAGGGAAAGGACAATTGGTTAGAGCACAATATTCTCCTCAACCAAGGAGGGCCAGGGTGCCAGTATCTCCACCTTCTAAATCACCCTCAATAGCCTTAGAATAAGCTTCAAGTATGTCTGGAAGGGGAGGAGTTCCTGAAAACATGGATCGAAGAGAAGAAGAATGGGTATTCAGAAAAGCTTTTTTGGACGTGACTGAGATTGTAAGAATCTTATACCAGGAAAGGAATGATAGGTTGGTTGGAGAAGGGTCTAAACATCAGAAAGAAGGAGAGGGCTCTTCAGGAGGAAAGAAAGGTGATGATAATTCAAAGAAAGGACATGGAGTAAATGGCGATCCACCATCTCCATCGTCATTCGCTTCCTCTACATTGTCATCCTCTACCTCAGTAAATCAACCTCATAAACCTAAATTTTCTGGGAAAAGTCCATTTTTAAAGCTAGATGTTAAATTTGAATTACCAGTTACATGATGACGACACCAAGATTCAGTTAGCATCATTAAGAATGGAAGGAGCAACATTGGTATGGTGGGAAGCCAAGACAAAGGATGAAATTGGAAAACATGGTAAGCTTACTTTATCATGGGCTAAATTTATTTCCGCAATTAAGAAGCAATTTTATCCTGTTGCTCATTTACAAAAGGCTATAATGAATTGGCAAAGTTTTCGACAACTTAAAGGACAAAGTGTTCAAGAATACACTCAAGAGTTTAGGGGAAGAGCACTCTTATTAGGGGTAGACTTACAAAGTCAAGACATTTTTCTGAAATATATATGTGGTTTGCATAGCTACCTTAAACACACTATCCTTTTGTTCAATCCCACTAGTCTAGATGAAGTTTGTGTACAAGCTACGCATTTAGAGACTAGAGGGAAAAACAGTTTTGATGGAAATGAGGGTAGTGATTTTAAAGGCAAAGGAAGAAAAAGGATTGCAAAATATAGAAAGAAAAAAAGGAAATTATTTTGCAAGAATTGTTCAAAAGAAAGCCACGATGAAGAACACTATTGGAAACTTCATCCAAAGCTGAAACTAGAGAAGTATAAAACCAAAGAAATGGAAAAACTGTAGCAACTGTTGAATAGGACTTAGGATCTGAATCAGGTGATGAGATAAAAAGTATCACCATGGTATTAAAGAACATAAAGGGGAAAGAGGTTATACAAGAAATAAATCCCAGTTCTAGCACATTAAACTGTCACGAAGAAACTCAAAATGAAAAGAGGAGGATAGGGCTATTTCGTGTGAGGATAATCTCAAACCGCACAAAGATAGACACACTTTTTGATAGTGGGTCTCAAGCTAATCTCATCTTAGAAGACTTGGTCAAACAGCTAAAACTTGAGACAATTACACATCCAAAGCCTTATCAACTTGGGTGGATATGCAAGGATGCAAACTTACAAGTCTCAAAGAAGTGCATCTTGTGCTTCACCATAACAGCTCATTATGTTGATTGGGTGGAACTGGATGTAGTACCGCATGACATTACAAGTGTTGTGTTGGGTAGTCTGTATTTATTTGATAAAAAGGTAATATTCCATCGCCATGAGAATAAGTATCACTTGTTCAAGGATGGAAAAGAGTACATTGTGAGAGCACATAAGAAGAAGCTAGAATATTCTTTAGTCCATGCACGGCAATTGAAAAGGCTAGTTAATGCAAGTCAAAATCTGACTTTATTAATGGTTAAACAACAAGATTTTGTACAATCTCCTTTTCATATTATTTCTGATATAAATGATGATATGTTTCAGTTTGATAATAGTTCATCTTTGAAAAAGTATGACAAAAGGTTGCACAAGATACCTTTGGTGTTGAATGGTGCAGAGAACGATGTGTCGGTGCAAAGCAGTGCAAGATTCCATGTGAAGGAAAAGAATGTGAGCCAAGAGGGCACACAATTTAGCATGGGTGAATGTTGGTTTTAGAATGGTAGATTGGTATGGTGAGAAAACTTGGTTGGGATTCGGCACAAGTACAGGGCTCATTTAGCAAAAACTTGCCATGTGAATAGTTGGCAAGGTGATCTTTATTTTAACTCTTCTTTGAAGTTCAACCATTGTAGAAACAATATGCTTTCTACAAAATATAGTTGATGTTCTCCAAATTTCAAGAATTGCATCATGACTCAGTTAATTTTAGCAACGGTCGGTCAGTGAATTCAAGGGAAAATTTATCTTTTTATGAGAAGCTCAATTTGATGAAGTCGGGAAGATTTCAGTTATTCAAGGTTGGAAGAGTTGAGAATCAATCTCCTTGTCTTCATTTTTGGTAATCAGGGAGCTTTTTGGGTCCAAAAGATTCCCATTTGGGAGATGTGATCATGTGATCATGTTCTAAGTGAAGAAAATGATCAAAATTGGAGCTACTTAGAATTGGTTGAAACCAGAACGATTGGATAGATCTCATCTTCTTGATTCTGGCGCCGCAAATGGTTTGAAAAACTAACACTGTATGAAGCAGTTATCACATTTTAAAAATTCCTAGTAAACTCCAATTTTTGAATTTTGGAAAAATTTTAAAAAGAATATTTCGAGGATTATTCCTTGGAATATTCCCTAGAATATTCTCCAAAATATTCCCCAGAATATTCTATTTGGTTGACCAATCTGGAGCTCAAGACTACAATTTTTCTGTGGTACAAAATTTTTGGTACTTCGCAAGATTCGATCCCGGGTTGGGTGGTTGCCAGCCCACAAGCCCGACTAGCCCGCCTACATAGTGGTTCTTAACCACATAGGGTCACATTGCCTATTTGAATTTTGAATATGGTGTGGGCGACGGTAAAGGGTGCAAGCCCCCTTATAATAGAACCCTGGCACGGAACCAAAGGACTAAGTCGACACAAACGCCAAATGGTTAAGTTAAATGCGGAGTTATCACATGGAACCGGCGAAGGTTATGCTAGCCGTTATATGCCACTGTTTCATAACCGTTAGCTCCATGGTTCCGCCGGTAGTGGGGTAGTTGGTCCATGTGACCACTACCCACCTTAACCATTAATGCCACCCAAACCACCCAGTTAAGTTTTGCAGTTCCGACAAATTTAGTGGAGCACGCCATTCTGGGCAGAGTTTGCCAAATTTAGCGGGGATAACTCTAGTTAATCCAAGTTTAGTGGAGTTTTTTTAGGGCAGATTGGACAAAAACTTCTAGAGGTCATAACTTTCAGTGGGGAGATCCTTTTGGAGCAATTTTTTTTATTTTTATTTTGGGTATTCTGAGCATTCCAGAGCTAATGGTACAAGTTTCAGAGCCAACAGAGCTCATCCTCAGGTGTTTTTTCAGCAAAGAAGCTTGGAGAGTCATTAGGACCTAGGGAGTGTTGGAGCTATATTGGGCTATGGTTAACTGTTGGAGGTGAAACAAAATTCATTCTTGACTGCTTTCTGTGTTCTGAACTCATTTTCACAACTTATTTTGCCTGTTTAGGCTTTCTTATCACTATATAACCAATTTGAGCATCTAATAAAAGCAAGGACATGCCCATTTGGGGTCGTTAGACCCGACAGATGTAGCCCAAGAGGGGTGAACTGCCTTATCAGCTGTTGTGTCATATTATGTGATTTTATCTTGCTATTTTTCTCATATTTGATATGCTAAACAGTAAAATGAAATAACGCTCCTTCACACATAAGACTCAGAAATTTACCAAAAAACACTTTGTTTCAATTACAAGACATCAGTAACAGTTTGCACATATAATTTAATGGAAATTAATACCTTGAATAGAAAAAACAAGTAGTTTCATTTTTAGATCAATCATTTGCCATCGGATGCAGGTGATTGGGAGAGAGGACGAGGCTATGAAACTGCGCAAGACAAGTTTCAAGATGGGATGTGGGCTCCAGGCACTGCTGGTGAAACTTGCGCAGGAGTCATTAGGAGACTAAGATGGAGATTCCAGATCAAGAGTCACTGTTCGCGGGAATGGCTTGACTGGAGGGAAGATCTATGCAATTTCTTGAGGGAAGAAGTGTAGGCAACAGAAGGGCTTAGCAATAAAAATTGCACAATTCCTCCAAGAAGCTGGCAACTGGCTGCAGGAGGCTTGCCAGGAAAAAATGCACATTTTTTCCAGGGAGCTGGCAGCGGGCTACGAGATTGTTGGTGACAAAAAATGTGCAATTGCTGGGAGGCTGACCCGCTGAACACCTCTACATAGTTTCTTAGCTAAGCAGGATGTTGGGCAACTGAGGGATTTCTCATGAAATTTGCATAGATTTTTGGGTGGCGGACTGGAAAAACTTCTCAATTTTTTGAGGGAGACAGGAACGGACACTGTGTGTATGTCCAGCATGTCTTTGTAGTTACCTCGGTTAGTGGAGTGGATAACGTCTGCAGCTTTTGCACAATTTTTTAGGGGAGTGAGTCGTTGGGTAATTGCCCGGGCCAACTCTCTGGTCAATTCTAGAGTGGAGGTTCAGTTGTTGCAGGGTGATCCAGCCGTGAAAACTTCAGCAAAATGACAAAGTGTGTGAGTGAGTGAATTTGTGCATACGTGACCTTGCGAACACACACTTAACATGACTTGACGACAAGACGACGAAAACCATCAAAACAACATATACTCAACATGACTTACTGATGGTGCAAGCCACAAGTGCAACGCTTATGATAGATCATTGAACGACCGCGATGATGATTGCGCGTCAGTGCATACAACTTCGTGTGTGAGTGCGATAGATTTTTACATAGCGAATACAACTTGTACACACGAAGCGAGATCTTTTGCATGACCAGAACATGGCTGCAAGCGTGACATTGTGACCAACAAGCAAAAAGATGTCCATTGAATGGTCAAGTAAGAAGGCTATAAAGACTCAACACGAGCTCACGGGGTGAGCCCGAGTGCTTGCAAACATCAATTAAAAATCCAAGGGAGATTTTGAAATTAGATGCAAACCAAAATTTTGGAAAATGTTGCAGCCACTATAACAGAATGGGCACATCTTTTTTATATTGTGGTGTTCCCAAATAAGATTTTGGAATAATCCTCTATATTTTATCTCAATTATGATAACTCTTGTTCTTGGTACAATTTTAACACCCATTTAAAAAAATGGACATAAAGACTATTTCTACCATTTCATCTAAACTATACCAATTAAATTTTATTCTCTGTCCTTAGAAATACGAAATCCATAGCATCTCTTAATTTGACTACTAATAAATGCTAGCTAAGATGCTTACTCTCATGCTGCCTCTTGACGCCATCTAAGGCTGTTAATGGATGACCTACTTCCTAGGTCAAGAGAGGGGGCAACCTTCATTTGGATTTGAAGTATAATCTTACCATACTTCTTTAACCGCCCTATATGATACTCATTTTATCTTATTTAAAATTTTGTTGAAAACTATGAAATTTATAAAGAAAAGATGAGTATATGTTTGTGTAATTTTTCGCTTTTACCACACATGCGTAATTACATTTGAATCACAATTATCAAACAATTTAAAAAGTAATGCTTACATGTTGCTAAATAACTCGTGTGCCCCATGTTTTCCGCCTATAATACCTAAGAAATACAATAATATATTATTTTTTTAGAGTCTCAACAACTTTGAATGTCCTGGATATAAGAAAATTAGATATCACATGAAATTGATTTTTTGCTTTGCTGGAGAATCGGAGAATCCTATCGTACGTTATATCATCACTTTGGAATTAAAGTGTTTTAATGTAAATTCTACATCGAAACACAGACTTCTGGAAAAAAAACTTTTAATGTGAGAGAAAACTTCGCAATGCGTGGAAAGAGTTTATTTGAGAGAAAAACGAGAATATACATTGGCCCCTGAATACGGAGAGAGATGGACGTGGCAGTCATGCCGCTATTTCTCTCCTCAATAGCTGCATTACAGCCACGCACACATGAGGACCGGTTCTCTCGTGCTGCAGCAAATTTGCATTGAAACGTAATGACAGACATTTTTAAGTTTGGTAGATTTTTTTGTTAGAATATAGTGATTTTTTTATTGGCTTAAATTAGTATTTTGATTGTATATATAGATTTAACACTTTAAAATTTCTAAGCTATATGTGATTTTAATAAATTTCTCTAAAATTATAAACAAATTAGATCAGAAAATAAATAAGAAATATTTTTCAAAACTCCCACATAAAATTACTAAGTACTATATATTATGTTAATAAATAGTTTATTACTTTTATATTTTATTTATTAAGTTAGAATAAAGTGATATTTAATGTAGTATTAAAATAAAGTGATAAAATTATGTAACTTGATAACATCTGCTAATTATTCAAATTTTTTCTAATGTATTTTCGGAGTAGATTCCTCGGTTTCCCCCCAAATAGGGTATTGATTTTACAATTGAATTGATTTTGGGAGCCACCCTAGTATTTAAGGTACCCTATCCTATGAGTATACAATAATGATATGAATTAAAGATGCAATTACAAGAGTTGATTCATAAGAAATATATTCGCCCAAGTATATCACCATGGGGATCCCCTATCCTTTTTGTCAAAAATAAATATGACACCGTAAGGCTTTGCATTGGCTATCAAGAACTAAATAAGTTTACAATTAAAAACAAGTACCCACTACGTAGGATTGATTATTTATTTAGTCAAGTTAAGGGTGGTATGACGTTTTCGAAGATTGACTTATATTCAGGGTACCATGAAAGAATGATTAGAGATGAAGACATATGCAACACTGCATTTAGGACTCATTATGGGCATTGTGTGTTTTTAGTCCCACATTTTTGGCTTACTAATGCCTCGATCACTTTTATGTGCCTTATGAATAGTATATTCCACCCATATCTTTATCGATGATATCCTAGTTTACTTAAAGAATATGGAAGAACATAAAAGATATTTGCAAATATTATCGCAGACCCTGTAGGAGCATCAATTATACAGCAAGTATAGCAAGTGTGAATTTTATAAATATCAAATACAATACTTGGACATGATCACTCAAGAGGGAATAGTTGTATTTCCTAAAAAAATTAAGACCATTATGGAATGGTTCATTCCTAAAAATGTTGTAGATATAAAATCTTTTATGGGGTTAGAAGGGTATTACCACCACTTTATAAATGGGTTTTCAAGAGAATCTTACCCCATAACCTCTTTACAGAAGAAGGGGATAACTTTTAATTAGACAACAAAATGTCAAAACAGTTTTGATCACCTAAAGCATCTATTGACTACAACCCCAATTCTAAGGATTGCAAGTCCTGAAAAATAATTTGTTGTTGGCACATATGCATATCAAGAAGGGGTAGGAGGTGCGATGATGCAAGAAGTCTGGATAGTATCCTATGAGTTCTAGAGATCAAGGGAGCATGAGAAACAATATTATTCCTATGACTTAGAATTGACATAATTAACAATAGTAGTTCATGCTTTAAAGGTATGGAAACACTATCTATTAGGAAATAAATTCATTTTGATGACTAATCTTAGTAGCTTAACTAATTTCTTTAAACAACCCACCCTTAAACCCTGACAAGCATGATGGATTGCTTTCTTAAGTGAATTTGACTTTTATATAAAGAATTCAAAAGGTAAAGAAAAACGGGTGGTAGATGCCCTAAGTAGGAGGTTGAACTATATTTCTGAAATTATATTTAGTCAAACAAAAATTTCATTTTACAAATCAGATTAAAGATTCAATCCAAAGAGGCCCAAAATTTTATTTTTTATGGAAGAAAATGAAGCAAGAAGACAACACTAAAAGATAATTAGGATATGAAATTAATAAGAATAATTTATTGATTTATAGGAATATAATTTATGTCCCAAACTAGCAAGTTATTAAGCAAATATATTTAGATTAATATCACAGAAGCTCCTACGATGCCCACCCTAGTTACTGGAAATTAGTTACTGCTTTAAGAAAGGATTATTTTTGGCTTGGTATGAAGAGATAAGTGGAAAAATATCTAGCAAAAGGTGTATATTATCAACAGGTAAAAGTTGGACATCAACATCCAGCATGTTTACCACACCCATTACTCATTCTTGAATGAAAATGGGAAATCACCACATTCGATTTTATCAAAGGTTTACCTAAGTCAAAAAGGAAAAATGACTCTATAATGGTTTTTGTGGATAAATTAAGTAAATCAACACATTTTTTTCCTGTATAGCCAACTTATAAAGTTGTTCAAGTTGCTGACGTATTTATGAGAGATTTTTTTTTTTATATGGTATAACTAAGGTAGTATTATATGATAGAGATGTGAAGTTTACATATGCTTTTTGGAAGATTCTGTTTACTAGACTAGACACTTAAGTACAATTCAGTAGTACCTACCATACGTACATGGATGGGAAAACTGAACAACTGAACCAAGTGTTGGAGGATATGCTAAGGATGTACATCATGCAACAAGCAAGCAAGTGGGAAGATTATCTCCACTTGGTAGAAGTCGCATATAATAAGAGTTATCATTCTTCTTTAAGGATGATTCCATTCAAAGTATTGTATGGATAAAAGTGTATAACTCCTATTAACTTGAGCAAGCCCAAAGATAAACTAGTATTGGGACCTAATATGCTAAAATCGATGGAGCACACTATGAAGAATGTACGAATCAATTTGAAAGCTAATTAGTATCGACAAAAAACTTATGTAGACAAAAGAAGAACCTAAAGGTAATTTCAAGTGCTAGATCATGTCTATGTGAGGGTCAAACCAAAAAGAGAACCTTGAGGTGGGGGAGCTATGCAAAATTGGCTCCCTGATTTTGTTGCCCCTTCCAAATACTTGCTCAAATTGGCTTTGTAGCCTATGAGTCATCTCTTCCTAGTCATATACATATACATAATATATTACATGTCTATTTATTAAATAAGTACATATATGATCCTAAGCACATTATTAATTTGTAGGATGTATAGGTAAACAATAAAGTTGAAATGATTTTATATATTCATTTTAATGATTAATGGGAAACTAACAACAACTATGATGATTTTGAATGTAGTTCGAGCGAGATGGAGAGTTCTTGGTTGAGCCTTTGTATATTCTTGATTAGAGAGAAATCATGCTATAGAAGTTAGTTATTTCCTAGGTTAAAGTGCAGTGGAGGAACTTCATCCTGGAAGAGGCTACATGGGAGGATGGAAATTTTATGTGTGAGGTATATCCCAACATGTTCTAAGGGATAGGAACAAACACCAAGGATGATGTTTTTTGTCAAGTGGGGAAGATGTAATACCTCTCAATGAGTTGTAAATATTTTAATTTACTTTTGCTAAAGTTACTTGGCAGACTGTGGGCCATGTTGAATTCTTGGTATGAATAGGTGATAAAAATAAATGTTTATTTTTCTAAATTTCATTAATAAATATTATTTAGGGTCAACAATGAAAATTGTGGTGGGAAAAGATGTTAAGTGAGAGTGAGAGGGGGCCAAGAGAGTGAGAGGGGAAAAAATTGTGGCAACCTTGTGAACTTGGAGTCTGGTTGGAGGAGGCCCAAGAGAGGAGAGAGAAGCTATTAAGCTTGATACCCACAAATAATATTTTTTTGAGGGAGGCAAGACACTGCCAAAGTAAGGAATTCTTGAGTTGGTTGGATAGTAAAATTCCAAACTAAAACTTTTGTAGTCAATTAAACCCTAAATTGGACCCGATGGGGTCAAAGGATGTACTGTGTTGGACTTGGTATGGTCTTTATCATGAAAATTGATGAAGATTTGGAGTTGGAGCGGGGGAGGTTTTGGTAGAGAACACTAGTTCTCATTGATTTATTGGATCATTCCTTCCCCTGTGATTTTTATTAAAGACTCAGTTACTTGAAAGTAGAGAAGTGAAAAATGTTTTGGAATGATTTTTCCTAGATGTATTTATTTTATCTTATGTTGTGCAATGTTTCTTTTGAAATTTAAATTATGATACTATGTAGTGGTCATATAATGTTGTTGGATTAAGTTAGTTCCAAGCTTTAATGTACATCTTTCCGTTAGCCTGGAATAATCCTAATTCCTTATTACTTAGATTGAAGGAAATAATAGATCCCAGAGTCAAGATCCATCGGCCTCTAGATTTTAAATTATATATATACAGATATATGTGTGTGTGTGTGTGTGTGTGTGTTATTGTTGTTAAATTTAAGTTTTTGTCATGCTAATGATGAAAAGACTCATTTTGATGATATAGAAAGGAAAATGAGGTACAGTAAATAGTCGAACTAAAAATAACAATTTAAATGGTTATATATATAAATCTCAAATAATAATCAAACCCCTCTAGGGTTAATAAAAATAAGAAAAAATGTAACAATCAATAATTGCATACAAAAACAATGAACATTTCTAGAGAAATGACCACTATAAGCAAAAGAGTTACATTTAAATATACACTGCAAGGGAGTGTTACACAACTACCCAATATATACCATAGATACCATCAATCAACCTACAAGGAAAAACCCCAGATACCCAAGAAATAACCAACTTTACGAATTCTAATAGTTAACAGTAAAATGAAATTACATTTGGCAGCTAAAGGCCATAATTCATAGCTTAAGTTCATTCAAAGGAGAGTTTCGGGCCAAATGCCCAACATCTAGTCTATAAATATACACCTAAAATCCAAGCCCGAAGGGTGCCATACTAAACTTAACCTTCAAATCCTATCTCTAGTTAGTCTCAAACTCTCTGGAACCTGAAATAATGTAAAGCAACAAAGGTTTTTATTAGAAACATTGATATATTTATGTGTGGAATTAGGAGGAAGACACAACCCCAACACCCGCATAAAACAAGGAAAAGTTATAATTGTTGAAGAAAATGAGAATGCAAACTAAAAGAGAGACCCTCCAATTTTAAGCCATAAGAATTACCAGTCAAATGCATAACTTGGATGACCTCTTCAATAGACAGGATGAAGTGAGAGTTTCTTTACCTTAAATGATAAACTTTCAGGTAAAAAATATCAAACGACACATATCATAAGATTACTGAAGAGTATTGACCTGCAATAGAACCTCACTGTAATGAGTCAACGAGAAACAATAGAAAGAGATATGTAAACAATCTTAATTTTATTTTGGATATGGGAGTATAATTAAGAATGGTGGCTTAAAAAAACACCTAGAAACAATGGTTTTTTCCTGTTGAAGTGCTCACTCTCACAACGAAAAAGACCCAACAGAGATGGAAACAACAAAGAGGATGGGGAGGTAGTTACTCCGATAACTACATTTCCCCATCTCCACCATAGATTCTAGAACCAAAAAATCTAAACCATTGATCCAAAAACCTATACTAACTCAGCCAATACTATGTTGACGTTGATGGAAAATGGTGCCATATAGTTGCATGGATCTAGAAAGTTTAGAGGAAGAGTATCGGGAAACTTATGATAACTCAAAAATTAATACCATAATAGTTCAACCATAATATTGCAGGAAGGATGCAAAACAAGACTTTATATGCCATTGTCCTCTAGGGCTAGGAGTGACATTCCCAACTTTTGTTAAACATTATAATAACCTCCATAAACTTACATAGGGGGAAGAACCATATGTGTGACCACATACATTATATTTTATACATCAAGAATGACCCCTTTAAAATATAAACCTACAAATGATATATACTATATATATATACTATATATTATATATAGTATATGTATGTATGCTTATGCTCGCGTGTTTACAAATTATGATATATCATATCATATATTATATATATATATATCATATATAATATATAATACTGATACTGATATATGCTATGCTCGCGTGTTTACATATAGAACATCACAAATACCAATAAGCAATGAGGAGCGTATACAAATACCAAGGAACCACCTTTTGGCGCTGAGTGACACAATATTATAAATGAAATGAAAAAGTAGATATAAATGAGCATTATTTTATTTCTTACTTAAGAAGTTATCACATATGTAAGGTAAAAAAAAAATAAGGAAAATATGTTGCAACTCTAGAGTGCCTCTCTGATGCAATAATAAGTGATAATAAATACATAAATAAATATTATGATACTGTTAATTTAAGATCATTTATAATAATAATTCAATTTATCTTTAATGATTGAAACTAATGATTATCATCCTTTTCCTTCATATTCAATTTCCATTCATTCACATCCAAACTCAATCCAGTTGACATCAATATCAACTTACATAGTCAATTACTCTAATTACTAGTGCTTTGCAAGGTGAGATTCTCGCAATCAATTTGTTTTTGACTACCCATTAGTTGAGCTTTGACCAATAAATTCTCTAATGTTTAACTTTATTATACACACACACATCAACATCATTAAAAAATCCAATTTGTAATCATCCAATGGGTTCATATTTTCGAGGGCTTATTTCCACCTCCACAACACGTGAAATGGAGCATAATGAAATAATTGTTCTTTTAGATGGATTCTATGCCATTGCCAAAATTTGTGAAATTTCATTTTCCCCGGGGTATGAAAGCTTCATTATGTAATTTTTTTCTAGTTCTCTATGATTAGATAGAGATTCGAGAATCACAACATCAACGTATCCTCTGTTTATCCATTTTCAAATATCTGGTAGTAGAGAGAAATTGGAAATCCAAGCCAAGCTACATCACATTGACTAAAAACCAAGCCACATCTCATAATCGAAGTCTGCATTCACCTAAGTCTAGTTGGATGGAAGGTAGATATATTTTCAGTTTCTAATAGGTTTCTAATTTTCATGGATCCATTACAAAAACAGTTCTTTTTATGAGGCCCAATTCCTAATTTAGCTTCATAAGTTAATTATTTTTATTCTAGGCAACTAAATTTTAGAGAGTAATAAGTTGATTCTATGCAAATTAAGTTCAGAGAGTAATAAGTATTTTTTTCACTTTTTAATGGAAATGTTGGTATCTTCATGTCCAGCATGTTCGTTGACACTAAAGTTCTAGTAAATGCAACAAGGTTGTCAATTAATAAATTGTCTTACCATTAAAATTCCATGGTATGCATGGTATTTTAATAATGAGGTGAGTATTTTCTTAACAAAATTTTGACATTTAAATATGAGGGTTTACGCAATGCATTATATTAGATATCATTATGGGATTCAACTATGTTAAGTAAGTCATTCACGTATGACTATTTCCATGAGAGGTAGTCACAACTGACTAATTTCTCATGATTTTTGAAATTAGTCAGTTACAAATACCTCTCATGGAAATGGTCATATGTGAATGACTTACTTAACGTAGTTGAATCCCATAATGATATCTAAGTTCATCAAATATATAACATGTTATTTTTCGTTCAACTTTCATTATGATATAGAGTTTTACTAATTAGTTCTTATAAATTGGTTAATACATAGTTGGAGGATGGACTGACGTATACAAGGGTCTTACCTTCACAACAGTAAGGGGGTCCATGAATTTCCACTTTTCCAACCTTTCCAATCATTCATAATGGGTCACAACTTATCTAGTACTGTCCCAACCCACAAATGACTTTGTCAAATGTTGTAATTGTGGTTTGTAGAGCTTATTTTTAATAAAATTTCATCATTGAAAGCTTCTAAAACATTGGGGGTATGAGGATAAGTTTTTTTAACCCTCCGTGTGTGTGTTTCAAAGTATAATATCATGTTAGACTATAAACAATATAAACAAAACACAAACAAGTTAAATAGATTTAATGATGTTTGTTTTATTAGTCTCTAGGAAGGACTCTAGCAATCAATTTTCCTGGATTTTCTTTTTAAATTTGACCAATATATTCTCTAATGTTTATCTTTATAATTTATATATATGTATTTTTTAACATTATTAAAAAAAGACAATTTGGAATTGTCCCATTGGTTCACATTTTAAAGGTTTTATTTCCATCTTCACAACACGTGCAATGGAGCATAACGAAATAATCATTATCTTGGCCACATTCTATACCATCGTTGACGTTTGTGCAACTATGTTTCCCAATGTGACAAGAACAACACTACCATGCAACACTTGTGAATACTGATCAAATATATAATTAGCAGATGCTAAACATTTTGGCCTTTAATGTTTTACAAAATCCCTAAGAAGTCAAATAGTTTAAAATATATGTTGTTTCTAATATCTATATTTAATATTGAATAATTTAGTTATTAGTTTACAAAATTGTTGTCTCATTTAAATCTTTAAATATTAAATAAATAAATTTATATGTATTTTAAATTATTGTTTTAATTTACTTATTTACTGGATTTATGTAGATTAATTGAAAGGAATGATTGGGATCCTCCCATTCATAACTTTTAATATTATTATTTAGCTTAAATTTAAAAAATATATTTTAAGTTTAAATTCTTCTATTATTTTAGGAAAATATTACATTGGTGGGTACATCTTTTCAAAATTCTCGGTGCCTCCTCATATCAAATTTGTTGGCTAGGGGAAAGAAATCAAAATATATGTCAAAATCCTAATACAACTGAAACATGAAAACAACAAGAGGCCAATATGACCAGTAAACTAATAACACCAAGAAACAATTGATTATCATCCATAATATGAGGAGTGAATAGGATTAGGATTCTCAGGTACATTACCAAGTGAGGAGGGTGGGTCGAATGAGCAATGGACATGAGATTCAATGTGTGCCAAATGAGCTTCCACCCGATCCAGTTTATCCATAAGTCTTTTTTTCCTTTGAACTAGGGTATCCAAATTGTCCATAGTACTCCAGTGGTGAGTTTGCAGTACATTCATAAATTTTATGACAACAGTCTTATCCTCATGTCTACCATCATTGAGTCACTCCAGCATGGTAATTATTTACATTAACTTCCCCTCAAGATGGTCCAGGGGAGGTGACCTTTCATGGCTTTTGAAACCTCAATATCACCCTCTTTTGCGACTTTGATTTGACTCAACTCTTAGCCCTATCCTCCTCGAAGGTAGGAATTAGGTCTACACCGATAGTTATGGGGATGTGTCCCTCTTCATCCACAATAGTAAATATCTCTCCATCTTCATCCCTACTCTCTAATGTTTCCATAGGTGATGCAACGTTCTTTGGGTCTTTGACGACAGGCTTAGTTTTTCCCTTTGTCGTAGTGTCTAGTGATTGGAGCATTATCCCTCCCTCAAGCTAGGAGGGTTCTTGTTTGGTGATGATTCCTATGAATTTCTTCGACATTGTGAAAGATGCTTCCAGTAGTCTCCCTTCATGGTCATCTTCCCCACTTGTTAGTGATTTTTTGAATCCTATTTCTAGATCCCTCTCCTTTGAGATTCTTGTTCGTGATTTTTTGAACCCTATTTCTATATCCCTCTCATTCGAAATTCATGTTATTGAAGTTCCTGTGATCGAGGTTCCATTAGTGGCTGAGTTTCTATGTGCGGATAAAAAGAATTTAGAAGTTGAATTGATTTTCAGGTTCAATGGTCTATGGCCAAGGCTTGTAGACCTTAATTCTTGGTTTTTGAGAAGTGGAAGCCATTAATTTCAAATTATTTGAGTGTTTTCCTATTGGCAAGAGGTTTTCTTATACTCATATTTGAAAAAGTTGTAGATAGAGCCATGTAAAATTTTAAGGATGGAAAATTATCTTGGAGTTTAAAAACATTGGCGAATCTCACTCAGTCCCTAATATGCAAACTATAAAATGTTTATTGATGTATTTGCAAAATTATTCAAATTTATAATGATTTTATATATACTCTTTATATAATTTTCGTGATTTTTAAGGTAAAATAATTTTATACTGTAAAATTTGGGTGAAACATTTAAAAAAAATGGAAATTGGTGAATGTTCTTTTGAAAAATCATGGAAAATTAGCCCACTTGCGAATATTAGACCCTAAATTTTCCATGGATAGGGCTTTGATTTCTTAATCTGGCTCATGGTTATGGGGAAACACAAGGATCTCTATGTAGCCTTGGTTTCCCTCGTTCAATCCTCTCTGGGCCTCAATTTTGATTGCTATAGTTTGGGTAAGGCTCTCCAAACTTCCTTTGCATATGTGGAATCTTGCTACTTTGGCTGCAATTGGTAGCGCCTTAGGTAAATTCTATTGTCAAAGTGAAGATACAAAATATTACTTGAAGCCCACATATGCTTGCATATGTGTGGAAATCAATTTCAGTAAAGGAATTCAACCCAAAATTAAGTTAAAGGGTCTTGGATATGAATGGACACAAAAATTGAACACACCAATATTTATTTTTGTTGTACAACCTACTATGAGACTAGGCATATCCTCAAATCTTGTCCCAAAGCTGGGAAGAATAAAGCAAAGAAAACTAGTCAAATACCTTGATGGTGGGAGGGTGCCAATTCTAACTACTATAAAATCTCTAAAGAGGAACTCCCTCTAGTTCCTAAAAAAGAGGGAAAAGTGCAAAAATATTTAAATTTTTCAATACCAAATCAAGTAAAAATAAATAAAAATAAATAATAATGTGGAGGTACTCAACGACATAGTTAAAGATAGCAAATTAAATGCTTCCTCAAGTGCTTCTCTCATGAACTCTCTTGGCTAAAAGGCCCATGATGTGGAGCATCCAAATAATGATAAGAGCAAGAATATCTCTATGCCCATCCCCTTTTAGGATGTCCCTCGAGGAAACAAGTTCAAAAGAGTCCCTCCTTGGGCCGATCAAATGAATGAGACAAACTATCTAGAAAACTTGGGTGGGATCCAAGCTAGAAAAATATGAAAAGCAACTCTCCGATGGATAACAAGAAGCCAATCTAAGAAAAAATGAAACTAGATCGAGAATATCATGCAAATATGCATAGATTTTTAGGGGTTTTTAGAAAGTTTTTAATTGGAATAAGAACAAATTTTTTTATATGGTAGTGTTCTCAAATAAAATTTTAGTTTGATCTTGCATTTTCTATCCCAAACCTCCAAAACAAAATCAGGTAACTCTTGTTTTTAGATGAAATTTTAATATTAAAACTATACCAATTAAATTTTATATTATTATCCGCCCTCAAAAGTACAAAATCCAATAGCATACTTTAGGACTGCGAATAAATGTTGGCTATAAGATGCTCACTCTCATGCTCCTTGCTGATGCAATCTAAAGCTGCTAATGGGACGACCTACTTCCTAGGTCAAGGAGGGGGACATCTTCCTTTGTATTTGAAGTAAAATCTTACCAGACTTCTTTGGTCGCCCGATATGATACTATTTTTTCTTATTTTCAAATTCGTGGAAAACCATGAAATTTCTAAGGAAAAGATAAGTATATGTTTGTGTAATTTTTCGCTTTTACCACACATGCATAATTACATTTGAATCACAATTATCAAACAATTTAAAAGTAATCCTTACCTGATGCTAAATAACTCGTCTGCACCATGTTTTCCGCCTATAATATCTAAGAAATACAATAATATATTATTATTTTGAAGACTCTCAACAACTTTGAATGTCCTAGATATAAGAAGATTAGATATCACATGAGATTGATCTTTTGCTTTGCTGGAGAATCGGAGAATCCTATCGTACATTATATCATTATATCATCACTTTGGAATTAAATTGTTTTAATGTAAATTCTGCATCGAAACACAAACTTCAAGAAAAAACTTTTAATGTGAGAGAAAACTTCGCAATGCGTGGTAAGAGTTTATTTGAGAAAAAGCTTCACAGATGATAAGAAAAAACATTGCCCCCAGAATACGGAGGGAGATAGGCGTGGCAGTCATTCTGCCATTTCTCATGCTTCAGCCAAATTGCGTTGAATAACGTCGTGCTTCACCAAAATTGCATTGAATAACGTCAAGATAGAAGAGAAGACGTGATTTTGGTGAGAGATTTGAAATTTTGATTTGTGTTGTTTAAATATTAAATTAGTTTTTTTTATTATATATAAATTTAACATTTTTTGAATCCTCCATCCATTCTCGAGTTTGTAAAGTGCCTTTCCCTATAATTATGATATGATTTCGTGTCACAATTATTAAGTTTTCCTGACGTTAATAATGTTGTCAACATAACCCACCTAGACTCAGAACTCCAGGACTAGAGGGAGAGTGATTTCAAAAGAAAAAGCTCTTATTCTCTGGTCAAGCCGGAGGAGCTAGAACTTAAAACCTCCAATTCCAAGCGCTGTTGCCTGTAGGCCGCCTTGGATGACCCATGGAATTTCAAAGCTCTTTGTTTGCTAGGGACGTGTTATGAGAAGAAAGGGATGTTGGTTTTACTTTGTGGGTTTTCCTAATTACTTTAAACCCTAACCAAGATCTACTCCTTTGTAAGAAATTGAAATTAAAGCACAGCGGAACTTACTTTCCATCTTCTAAAGCTCTTGGTCTTGACTTGAGTTATTGGCTCTTGAATCCTTCCAAGAGCTTGCAATCCTTTTCTCTGGCTATCCTTGATAGAGTATCAAGTCTTCAATGGAGTAGACAATTTTCTGAGTGCGTGCAAGCCTTGGAGACTCAACCCTTTTATAGCAGTCCCAATTCTAGGGCAGCCTAAATTTAGCTGTCAAGAAATTTATTACTGCTATTATTTCAATCAATTATAATCGGTCCATTAACAATTATAATTGATTAACATTATTCTATATGTATTTGTATCCAAATCCTTATTTAAATACGTTTAATGCCATGACTTAATTAATCACATTATTTGGCATATTTAATCATTACATAAATGTAATCTTGTTGACAGTATTTGATATCATAATCATAATGCACGCATGTCCAACCTAATTATTGTAATTAAACATCTCTAAATCCAACAATCTCCCACATGGACAAGTGCAACCTTTTGATTATATATCCTTAACTTTATTACATGCAACTTTTCTGTCTTTACTTATCGTATTTCTTAAACAATTCCGTCCATCAATTATGTTAACAAAGGACTTAAGCGGCATTTGTCACATTTATTCGCAACTAAACTGACATAAATCACGCTGCCAACATAACTGAATGACATGAATCTGATTTGGACATATAGTTTAGAAATTACACACAAGTGTGATTAGACGTGCCTATTTCTAATTGAGTCACCTTTATTTTACTGTATGAGGCCAAAAATTTAAACTTTAAAGAAAGAAATAATGAAACTGAAACTTAATGCAACTTGTATATATCATCAAAAATGTTTACAATTGCATTACATAGAACATCAAAAACAAAACTTAAAACATATTCAAACTCCCACATTTTCTAATCATCCTAAACAGATATTACACCCATACAAGCAACATGTTGGTGAAACTTCTTGGGTGGTAATCCTTTAGTAAGAGGATCCGCAATCATGGAGTCTGTACCTATGTGTTTTATACATAATTCATTATTCTGCACTCTCTCTTTTACAACCAAAAACTTAATGTCAATGTACTTCGACTTTGACGAACTTCGGTTGTTGGTTGCGTATAACACTGCTGAATTGTTGTCACATAATAATTTGAGTGGTTTCTGAATAGAATCCACAATTTTCAGACTTGTGACGAAGTTTTTCAGCCATACGCCATGATTAGATGCTTCAAAGCATGCAACAAATTCAGCTGCCATAGTGGAGGAGGCTACCAATGACTGTTTAGCGCTCTTCCATGACACAGCACCACCTGCCATCATAAAGATGTATCCTGATGTTGACTTCATGCTGTCGACACATTCTGCAAAATCAGAATCGGTATATCCAATGACCTCGAGTTGTTCCGATCTCCGATACGTGAGCATATAGTCCCTTGTTCTCTTTAGGTATCTCAACACTCGCTTGGCTGCCTTCCAGTGTTTCATACCTGGGTTACTCAAATATCTCCCTAGCATTCCGGTAATGAACGCAATATCCGGACGCATGCATACTTGTGCATACATGATGCTACCCATGGCTGAGGCATAGGGAATATCTTTCATGAGGTTTTTATCTAAGTCAGTTTGGGGACATTGTTTCAGATTAAACTTATCTCCTTTTGATATAGGGGTATCTCCTAGTTTGCTGTTTTGCATGCCAAATCTTGTTAGAATCTTATCGATATAGTTCCTCTGGGATAACCTCAGAATACCTTGAGATCTATCTCTAAGTATTTCAATCCCTAGAACAAATGATGCATCACCAAAATCTTTCATTTCAAAGTTCTTAAATAAAAAATTCTTAGTTTGATGCAACATATCCTTATCGTTACTGGCAAGCAATATGTCATCTACATATAAAACCAAGAAAATAAATTTACTCCCACAGAACTTAAGGTATATACATTCATCTACTATGTTAGACTCAAAACCAAATGAGCTAACAACTTGGTGAAACTTATAATACCATTGTCGAGATGCTTGTTTTAGCCCATAGATAGATTTCTTAAGTCTGCAAACCATAGACCCTGCATCACCTGATACAAAGTTTTCTGGCTGCGTCATATAGATCGTTTCATCAATGTCATCATTGAGAAACATTGTCTTTACATCCATCTGATGAAGTTCTAAATCATAATGTGCTACAAGCGCCAATATAATCCTTAAAGAGTCTTTCAATGAAACTGGAGAGAAAGTCTCTTTATAATCAATGCCTTCTTTCTGTGTGAAACCTTTCGCAACAAGACGTGCCTTGTATTTTTCAACATTGCCTTTAGAATCCCGCTTAGTCTTAAATATCCATTTGCAACCAACGGGTTTCTTGTCTTTAGGCAACGGAACGATATCCCAAACGTCATTTTCATACATAGATTTCATCTCTTCATTCATGGCATTAATCCACATTTGAGAGTTAGAGCTTTCCACAGCTTGTTTGATATTAACAGGATCATTTTCAAACATGCCAATGTCAAACTCATGTTCTTGAAGATATGCATAATCCTTTGATTATGTAGATCTTTTCTCTCTAGTAGATCTCCTAATTGGCACAGGCTCTAGATTTTCTTGAGGTTCATTTACAACTTGATCTTCAACAGGAGGAGGAACATCATTACCAACTTCTGAATCTCCCACAGGCCCTAGGCCATCAACATTTGTCATGTCAATGTCAGGGTTTGGGTTGGGTTCAAGTCCATTTGTGTTCTCTATTCCATGTTGAGTTTCTAACTGAGTTGTTTGGGATGATGAAGTTTGCACATTGTCAAAAGATGTATTTCTAAACGCAATCAGAATTTGAACAAAACTAGGACTTTGGTCCATAGTCTCATTCGCATTCGTCTCTTCTTCTTCAAAATACTATCTTTTGTCATATCTCCCCCCACAAACTCATTATCCTCAAAAAATTTCGCACTTCCTGACTCGAAAACTGTATGTTCAGTTGGATTATAGAATTTGAACCCCCTAGATCGTTCAGAATAGCCTATAAAGTAACAACTAACGGTTCTTTCGTCCAGTTTCTTTTCGCTTGGCTTATAGGGCCTAGCTTCACATGGAAAACTTTCAAATGATTCAAGCTAGGCTTGCGCCCAACCCATAACTCGTAAGGGTCTTGTTAGCTGCTTTAGTAGGCACTCTATTGAGTATGTATGCTACAGTCTTGAAGGCTTCTCCCCACAAATTCTCAGGTAGAGTTGTACGAGCAATCATACTTCTCACCATGTCTTTAAGGGTGCGATTTCGTCGCTCAACAACACCATTCATTGCAGGCGAACCTGGCAACGTATACTGAGGCACAATTCCGCATTCCTCTAAGTATTTTGCAAAGGGACCTTGACGCTGTTCTCCTGATCCATCATAACGACCGTAGTATTCACCACCACGATCAGAACGAATGGAATTTATACGTTTGTTAAGTTGTAACTCAACTTCTGTTTTGAACTTTATGAACACGTCTAATGCTTCCGCCTTTTCTTTTATTAGGTAAATATGACCATATCTTGAATAATCATCTATGAATGTGATAAAGTAACGGTCACCATTTCATGTAGCCTTTGGAAAAGGACCACAGATATCCGTATGAATCAATTCTAAGACATCATTACATCTTTTTGCATCATACTTACGTTTATTAGTTTGTTTTCCCTTTATACAATTTACACAATCACTTAAGTTTGTAAAATCTAAAGGTTGGAGAATATCATTAGACACAAGACGTTCTATCCTTTTCATAGAGATATGTCCTAATCGCTTGTGCCATAATGTTGCAGATTTCTTGCAAGTTAATTTACGTTTTCTATTATCTATATACAGTGCCTCTGAATGTGAAGTGTCTATATCTAGAAAATAAAGATTATCATAAGAAGACAGGATACCAGAAGCAAGAAGCTTAGAATCTCGACACAAACTGAAATTTCCATTACCAAATGAACATACATAACCATTTTTGTCCAAATAAGATATAGAAATTAGGTTCCTTCTGAAAGATGGAACACACTAAAGCATCAAAACTTAAATAAAATCCTTTCTTACATAATAATCTAAATTTTCCTATGCTTTCCACTTCTACTTTATTGCCATTTCCTACGTAAACGTAGCGCTCTGCCTCACTTGGCTTGCGATGGCTTAGGCAACCCTGTATCGACATACTGATGTTAGTCGTTGCACCTGAA